>OZ018320.1:170799223-170899223 GCA_963969495.1 Ceratothoa steindachneri | reverse complement strand
CATCCCTAAAACGATATACACACAACAACGCCATGTATATGAATGGAATATGGTTGTATGAAAAAAACAGACATTTTAAAGATTATCATTAGAGCGAAAACATATAATCTAAGAGTTAATCCACAGGCACAACAAAGACACGTGGTGGGGGAGGCAATACGAATGATATTACACTAATAAAGAGTGACAACAGGCTGCATTATGAAGTTATTTCATTTAGTACAAGTTTTTTTTTTAAACCAGGGGCGAGTTTAAAAAAGCCATGGGAAATGTTCATATTAGGTAAGATGCCAATTAAGGAACACTCGACAATATTTCTTTTTGTGAAATCAGCGGAATGATAAAGGAATTTTGCATAATTCCAGTCAATGGGGTGTTTATTTTCAGATAAATGTAAAAATAAAACGCTGTTTATTTCACCTCTTCTAATATTATACTTATGTTGGTAAATTCAATAGATAAAGATTTACCAGTTTGCCCGAAGTAAGGTAAATTACAAATAGAACATTCTATAGAATATACTCCCCCCTTTTTTTTCCTTGTATTATTGTAGACTAACATTTTATATAAAGTGGATTCATATCTAAAATTTACAGAGATATTAAGTTGCTTAAAAATACGGGTGAGACAAAAAAATAGTTCAAAGTATGGCAAGATAAGACAATTTTGGTAATTGAAAACCGGTGGATTATCAGTTCTATAAAAAAGTTCTCTTTGTAAAGTTTAATGAAGTATGCGAAAATTGACGAGGGTAACAACTTTTCTTACCTATTTCAAAGATATTGGACAATTACTTATCCAAAAATTCCGGACTAACAAGGCGTAATGCACGCAGAAACTTAGAAGTGAATACAGACCGTTTAATTTTAACACTGATGAGAATACAAGTGAATATATGAACTGGAGTTAGACGGTTTGCGATACACAGAGAATTTAAAACCTGACGGCGTCCTATGTATCAAAAGGTCAATAAAAGGAAGTCCCATTTTTCTCAATTTCAAGTGTAAATTTGATAGAAGGGACTAGAGAATTAAGATTACATAGAAAATTGTGAATATCTTTTGAGGTAGGCAAAAGGCATATAATATCATCAATGTAACTGTACCATACAATAGGAAAATCGAGGATTTGGGGTAAGAAAAACGTCTCAAAGAATTGCATATATAAATTAGAGAAGGTAGGAGATAGACAACTTACCCGTCGGAAGACCGAACTTTTGTAGGTAAAATTTATCATTGAATGGAAAATTTACAATTTTTAGCAGGGAGATCTAAATCATGTAATTTATCGCAAAGGAGAGGAAGAAGATCGTCTAAAGGAACTTTAGTAAACAAAGAACAAACATCGAAGCTGACAAGACTGAAATTGTGGGATTAAGGTATTGTATTAAGCTTCTCTATAAGTTCACAACTATTTTTTAATATGGGATTGGCAGATGGTCCCCACAAGCGGGGATAAGTGATTCACAAGCAATTTTGATAAGGAATATGAGGCAGAGCCTAACGAACTTATAAGGGGGCTCATAGGATTGTTAGGTTTGAGTTTTTACCAAACCGTACATATATGGTGACATTGTTATTATGGACAAAGTGAATTATATTGAAAAAATGAACTTATTATTAGAAGATGAATCTACTTATGATGTGCTAAAAAAAAGACCCTACATCAACAACTAAGAGTGAATTTCCTAAAAACATTCGATCCCTTTTTAAAAAAAAATTCCCGATTTAATTACTAAATTTAAATCTCGCAACGCCTCTCTTCCATTATATGTACGGTTTGGTAAAAACTCATAAACTTAATAATCCTATGTGCCCAAATTATAAATTCGTTAGGCTCTGTTTCATATTCCTTATCAAAATGGCTTGCGAATCACTTAAGCGCTCATGTCAGTATAGGTTATAGGTGAACGATGTATTTCTCAAGACAACCGTAGGGCTGTTTAAAAATAGGCTGGCTCTGCTCTCGAATCCTTACTTCGAGCGGAAGAATGAAGAATTTGTGAGAAAATTAGTCGGTACGAAAAACTCTACGTAAACACGTCTTAGCAGCGAATAACGTTCCGTCAATGATTTAGTAATAGGATGCTCCACTATATATATATATATATATATATATATATATATATATATATATATATATATATATATATATATATATATATATATATATATATATATATATATATATATATATATATATATATATATATATATATATATATATATATATATATATATATATATATATATATATATATATATATATATATATATATATATATATATATATATATATATATATATATATATATATATATATATATATATATATATATATATATATATATATATATATATATATATATATATATATATATATATATATATATATATATATATATATATATATATATATATATATATATATATATATATATATATATATATATATATATATATATATATATATATATATATATATATATATATATATATATATATATATATATATATATATATATATATATATATATATATATATATATATATATATATATATATATATATATATATATATATATATATATATATATATATATATATATATATATATATATATATATATATATATATATATATATATATATATATATATATATATATATATATATATATATATATATATATATATATATATATATATATATATATATATATATATATATATATATATATATATATATATATATATATATATATATATATATATATATATATATATATATATATATATATATATATATATATATATATATATATATATATATATATATATATATATGCAAAAAATCTAACATAGGCGCTGCAAAAATTTCGAAAAAGTATTTGTAGGTATAATTCTGGAAAGTGTGATAGTTATTTAAGAAACAAACCAAAATTAACGAGAACACCATCCTATAGTTTTAGGGAAGAGGTTCGAAAAGAAAGCGATGAAATTAGAGTATGTGAAATTGTATAGTTCTAAGGTCCTTATGGAGCCAACTTGATAACTAGAGTGCGCAACTTTCCTCAACCTGTTATTGGGGGGGGGGGGGGATAATGTGCCGTTTATAGCTGTAGATCGACCCGCTGGTATTGGAGTCGGAGGGCACGCAATCCAGATGTAAGCTGCAGCATGATTATCGATTCTACACGGAGTGCCCTTAGAGCTAAATTGAAAGGTGTTTCATACCAGTTAATTTAACTTGCCTAATTTTGACGTTACGGGAATTACAAATTTGGTTGGACTTAGTAAATCAAGCGGAACATAAGAAAACTAGGGCATTAGCAAAAGGCTATTCAATAGCCTATTCAAGGCAACTCCAGTTCAGTCCCACTTAGCATCCTCATCCATAAATCTATCCAGTCTATTCTTAAAACTCCCCAAAGAGGAGGACGCTTCTACCACATGACTAATGAGCCTATTCCATTCATCTACCAATCGATTTGTAAATCAATTCCTACCAATCTCTTTCCTGAACCTAAACTTGTTCAGCTTAAACCCATTGCAACGTGTCCTATCCTGTTTGCTAAAAATAAGAACCTTTCCATATCTACCTTTTGATAACCTTTTACACACTTGAAGACTTCCATCAAGTGCCCTCGAACTCTTCTCCTTTCTAACGTAAGCCTTTCGCCATAAGGTAATGTCCTCAACCCATGAATCATCTTAGTCATCCTTCTTGCGCAGACTCGAGCAAACCAATATCCATCCTATATTGTCTGTCGGTAGATCTTGAATATCATAGGTCTCGTGGATAAAGGAGTGGACAATAGGTGTAACATACCCTAAACACATTCCAACTACCACTACTTGTATTAGGGTGTTCGGAAAGTAATTGCGTATTTAAACGTTATGGATTATAAGAGGAGCAACATGGTAATGGCTATGCTTAAATGGGAGAAAACATCTGGATCCAGTTTATCATCTTTCTCGTTGCGTCTTATTTAATGTTATCTTCCAATGGAAGATAAAGACTTTAAGTGCCAACAAATTTGTCATTCCTTATTGTATGAGTTCAGAAAGTTAATACTGCTAAGCAGGCAATGAAAGGATTTGTGGAGTGTGTTTTCATGCAGTGTGGGTTCATAAATGCTCCCCCCTCCCTCCCCTCACCACACACACATTTAAACAGCATTACGACCTCCGATACAGCCTCGTTTTGAAGATAAGCAATATTGCATGACAACCCTATGAATGAAACTGTCGAATCAGATCCTGGCCAAACAAAACACTAGAGATTTGGGGCAAAAAATGAATATGTCGTGTTTAAGTGTCCATGAGCATTACTGCAGACGTTTATTGCCAGCAACTCGATTATGTAAAAGAAACATTACATCGACAGCGGTAAGCAGCAAAGGTGGTTGTGTTTAGCATCGCACAATGCAAGGGCTTAATCTAGATGTATGATGATAAACCGAGGAAAAGATAAGATTGTTAGTATGCGATATTCTACATCTCACTTACCAGATAAAGTAAAGTACTTACGGGATATAACTTATTTTGATTATTCGAACAATTTACACTTGAAAGACCATTTACTAGCAAAGATGTAGAAAATGATCTCTCAAACGTCTTTTTGCCAAAATTGCAAATTTTTTTAACCGGTTATCGAACATTTTCATTCCTGGTCTACACTTATTGATTCATTACACTATTGATAAATAGACTAATTAAACTTTATTGGCATTTGTTATTCTTTCCTCGAAACGACGAAATTACCTTATGAGTAAAAGAAATATTAGGCCATCAGGAAAGTGAATCTAATCAATTATATGGTTGTCATTTCGTTCTACGACCTTTTTTCTTTTTATTGCCTTGAAAAAACAAACAAAATTCTTTGTAAAGAAAATAAGTTTCTATACAAATAAAAGAAGCCAACAACACACCTCCCAAATGAGGCTAGTCTAGTTAGGCAAGCTATAACGACTGAAAAGACCTAACCTGTTCGCTCCTGTGGAAATTCGCTTATTCCCGGTGATAGGCTAGCTTAGTCGTAGCTAACAGCCTAACTAGGCTAGCCTAGTCCTCGTCGCTCATTTGGGAGAGGTGCGTTCTTAGGTCATTTATTTTTATACAAAACTTATTCCTTGACACAATTTTGTTTCGTTATTTTTTAAGTCAATAAAATGAAAATAGTTTCAATTTACCTAAAGATATTTGCATTTTCCCAAAGTGGAACGAACCTTCCAAATCACCTAATATTTACACACAACGAACGTACATCCCTCTTAATTCTTAATTCCTAAGTTTTGGTCACTTTTTCTATTTTTAGTTTATAATATATCAGTGTACATTTTATACTAATAGCATTTTTTTTATTTATAGAGTTTGTTATTGTTTTATAAGAATAGTGACCAGTTTGCTTATCTTTATAACGTGACCAGTTTATCTTTATTTATCGTGGGAGGATGATAAGTCTTATAATCCTTGGGTTCAAAGGATCAGCTGTTCCTGGGGTGAAATAAAGGTCGAATTTGGTTCAGTCAAGTTTCTCGAGGGGTTGGGTATAAAATGGTCAGTTTCGGCTGGCTTCTTCATTCTCTGTCTCACCTTTTGTTGGTGCAGCCTCACAAATAATACCGCTTTTATCCGTATTTGCCTCCTGCTGTTTTAAAGATGCAGCATCTAGGTATTTTTATCATCGCCGCTGTCACACTTACCGCCACCTTCGGGTTCCCGCTAGCCCCTAAAATACACGAGACTCCTGAACACCACTATAAAATAAATCGCACCCGATTCATCCTTCACGAGATGTGCGCCATCCTCCATACGACTCTCGCTCTCAACCAGTCAACAGAAGACCCCAATCAGGAATTTCCCCTCAAGATACATCTTTGGAAGACTTTGGTGAAGTACGGCCTCTGCACTCCTTCAAAACCCTGGAAAAAGGCACCCATTGGCGTCAAGAGGACGAAGCGGGAAACCCTCTCTCGAGAAGCAGATTATTATACTAAAGACCTCATCATAAACTTCCTCGTGAGAGTAATAATTTCGCTCGGGCTTGCCCTCGGGTTATTTAAAAGCATTCAGCAATTGGATAAATTGTGGAACGAACTCGAGATGCCTTGTTGTGAAGAATACTATGACTTTTTATCCTTAGTTTACGGTTTCATTCCATTATTTATATTTTTGTCGAAATTTTTTGGTTTGTAATTGTCAATAGTAAAGAACTTTTATTAGACATAGTTTGAATCCCACTTTACCAACGAAATTTTTTTTTGTATGAGTTCGTGGTATATAAAGATGAGAAAGGGAATATATGCGACCAGTCCGAAATTATAGAAGCGTCCTCTCTACTGAGTTTTAAAAATAGATTTATGGATGTGGATGCTAGGTGGGACTGACCTAGGTGATGGGATCAGGAGCTGCCTCGTATAAACTCTGATTATCCTTTTTCAGACTCATTCTTTTCTTATGTTCTTAAAGTGGTAGTTGCGAGCCTCTTTTTTAGTTGGATCTGTTGTGGTAGATGCTGCCAGTCGAGAAATTTTCCCTTATGATTAGAAAAACAATCAATAAACTACACCACTTCGTTGCAATAATTATCACAGAATTTAAGAGACTTAATTAATTCTCCCGGCAAGAGTATCTTGAACTGTAAAGCTGCGTCTTCATCACACGAGATTGCAAGATAGTTGTTGACAGAAGGAGTGAAGGATTAACGGGAACACAAGGTGGAAAATAGTGTTAAAATTAGACAGGAATTTAACCATTTTATTTATTTAAAACTGAAAACCATTGGGGCACTTTGGCAACAAAGGTTTTGAGAAAATGGTGCTGAAAGAATGCGCCGAGGTTGGAGATAGTGAAAAGGTGTGCAAAGTATAATGCTCAAGTAGCATTTTTTATTTTGTAAGGGTCTCAAACCTGCCGTTCCAGTATCAAAAGTAGAGGCAACTTTACTTCCTAGCGAAGTAAAGAAAGTCTTAAAAAGTGATGAATATTATGGGTGAGGATGCTCCTAATTGGTGCTGAGGAAAGAACGAACGTGGCACCCGCCCCTTTCATTACATTCTTGTCGCCCTCATGAACGAATTCATCCCGGTGTGTAATTTGTTTCTAACTTAAACATAAAAGAAAATAACAGAGAGAGTTATTTATACAGATCTATTTACCAAAGTTGCATGTTAAAGGCTTTGAAGGATTTCTGTAGTATTTATTTTATTTAATGAAATCGGTGTCGGCTCAACCGCGGCGTCCAGTTGGCGTCTGAAGCTGCGCAGGCCTTCTCAACATTCCCCTCCCCCTCTTTTTTTTAACTGTCTTGATCCTGGACCTAAGCTTCCTCTTGTTGGTGCATGAAGACTTGTTGATCTCTCTCACAACCACGCCGTACAATAGTCCAAGGGTTGCAGTCTGAGGATTTGGCATGCCAGCTGTTTCGATGTGGTCAAAGAAATTGGCTTGTGTGGTATGCTGCCACTTGTGCAGCCTTCTAGCGGCCACCTCCTCAATCCAGGTCAACACCAACTCCTACGGATACTTGATGTAGCTCTCCGTATTGAGTCTGAGGCTATCCGGGAAGATAAACGGGGGCATAACGTGGCTCTCGTTACTGACCCCCAACCACCATATGATGCGGACCAAGAACTTTGTCTTCATGACACTCAGTACATTTTTGGGGTGAGCAAACCAGCGGTTGTTTTTCGAGTTGGCCACTTGACCCTGGCAGAAATTCTTTTTGTCTGAGAAGAACCAAAGCATGCCAGGCTTGAGGGAACATTTCAGTTTGTTCACAAGTCTCGCAAAACGTTCCTTCCGCTTGCCCTTCCTCTTCTGAGATAGAAGCTGGCCTTTTCTCAGATTGTATGAGTATTAATGGATGTCTTCATGCACTAATTGCCTAATGAGAGAGACTGACACTCTCTTGGATCTCATTGACTTGCTGGGATCGTTGTCAATGATGACCTGGATCTCAGTCACAAATTTGAGGATTTCTTTTCGTATCGCAACCATTAGAGTGAGATTTCCGAACCGCCGTACGCTCTTAATTACACCCTGATGCACATAAACCCTTCATGATCCTCTGCACCGTCCTTAGTTTGACACCAAAACACTCGGAGATCTTCCCATTGGAGCTTCCGGCGTGGATACCAAGCAACACAGCTCGCCTTTTCCTAATTTTTGGAGGATTGAATTCAGTCATGGTATTGCTTCTTTTACATACGATGTACAGCTTACTCTACTATGATAGGAAGAAGAGAAAACCGACCCCATATAACACCCATGTGCGGACTTCAGAGTTGCTAACGGCGACAAATTACCCACCGTAAACCTATACAGACTGGGTGGTCGTCCTTGTGCAATTCACGTATATTTGAATTGCATTTAAAAACTGAATACCTTTAGTATTTATTTAATGGATGATTGCAACATATCATTTGGCCATTTTAGTGATCTAATAATGGAAAATGATGTCACTCAAATGGCCTCTATTTTATATGGAAGATTTCCATGAATTTTTCCAATAGTAGAGCGACTTATGTACCATCCGGTACTTCTCACTCTACTATCCAAAACTTTACAGATGTCTATAGTTTTCCCCAAAGTAGTAAAAAAATTGGTATTTAAATGATATTCTCGTCGCCAAATTCCTCCCTCCCCATTCCCTCGCCCCCATTCGATATTAATGCACGAATAACGAGGGCATCGCCGCGAAAAAGTTTGGAAGAAAAGATTTGTAAAGAAAATGGTGAAGTGAGGGAAGTTAAATTGTGGAAGATTGATCGCTGCAGATCCATTTGCGGTCGTTGGGGTTTAGAGGGCACCCAATAAAGTCATAAAAAGAAGTCCAAGTCTGCGTTCAAGTCTGAGGTTCTTTTACACTTTTGTCATTTGTTCGTTTTAAACTTTTTGCCTCTTCTTTTAACCAATTATATTGGTTCATTCATGGGCACATTTATTGCTTCATTTATGGGTCCATTCGTTCATTTATTGGTTAATTCATGGGTTCATTTATCGGTTCATTCATGGGTACATTTATCGCTTCATTTGTGGGTGCATTCGTTCATTTATTGGTTTATTCATGGGTTCATTTATCGGTTCATTCATGGGTTCATTTATTGCTTCATTTATGGTTCCATTTGTTGGTCCATTCATTCTTTTAATTATTGCTTCATTTATGGGTCCATTCGTTCATTTATTGGTTCATTTATGGGGCCATTCGTTCATTTATTGGTTCATTCATGGGTTCATTTATCGGTTCATTTATGGGTACATTTATTGCTTCATTTATGGGTCCATTTATTGGTCCATTCATTATTTTAATTATTGCTTCATTTATGGGTCCATTCGTTCATTTATTGGTTAATTCATGGGTTCATTTATCGGTTCATTCATGGGTACATTTATTGCTTCATTTGTGGGTGCATTCGTTCATTTATTGGTTCATTCATGGGTTCATTTATTGCTTCATTTATGGTTCCATTAATTGGTCCATTCATTCTTTTAATTATTGCTTCATTTATGGGTTCATTCGTTCATTTATTGGTTCATTCATGGGTACATTTATTGGTTCATTTATGGGGCCATTCGTTCATTTATGGTTCATTCATGGGTTCATTTATCGGTTCATTTATGGGTACATTTATTGCTTCATTTATGGGTCCATTTATTGGTCCATTCATTCTTTTAATTATTGCTTCATTTATGGGTCCATTCGTTCATTTATTGGTTCATTCATGGGTACATTTATTGGTTCATTTATGGGGCCATTCGTTCATTTATTGGTTCATTTATGGGTCCATGTATTGGTCCATTCATTCGTTCACTATTGCTTCATTTATCGGTCCATTTATTGATTAATTTATCGGTTCATTCATGGGTTCATTTATGGGTCCATTCGTTCATTCAGTGGCTCATTTATCGGTTCATTTATTATTACAGTCGCTCATTTATGGGTTCATTCATAGTTCATTTATTGGTTAATTTATTGCTTTATCTCTTGGTTCATTTATCGGTTCCATTATTAATGGTGCATTCATTAATTTATCGGTTCATTCGTGGGTTCATTTATTGGTCCATTCCTTTCTTCATTTATCGGTTTATACATTGGTTAATTTATCGACTCATTTTTGCTTCATTTATTGGTCCATTCATTTCATTTATTGGTTCACTTATTGGTCCATTTATTGGTTCATTCATGGGGTAATTTATCGGTCCATTTATTGTTTTTATTGGGGCATTCAGTGGTTTATCGGTCATTTCATAGGTTAATTTATCGTTCCATCTATTGCTTCATTTATTTGTCCATTTATTGCTCATTTATTTGTCTTCATCGGTCACCTTATCGGTTCATTCATGAGTTCATTTCTCGGTCTATTAATTGTTCCATTCATAGGTTTATTTATCGGTCCACTCACGGGTTCATTTATTGGTTGATTTATTCATGGGTTAATTTATTATGGCCTCATCAATTCCTATGTATCTGACTCGTTGATTTTATCGTTGAAACGGAAAAATAATGCAATTTGTTTTTATATAAGAAATAAATTTTATCTGAGTGAAATAAGTAGCACCGTCCGCCCATCGCATCTAAGACGAGGTCCCCGACCGGATAATCAAATGCACATAAAGGTCAGAATGACAATCGCTGGGGCGGTGGAGGTATCGGGTAATATTGTATTTAGACACCAACGGTATTTGTATAACCCTTCGTTGTTCCTCATCATGGCAATGTGGACATGAGTGCCATCTCTCATAAGAGAGAGACTGGGTATGTTGTGCTGTGAAAGGGAATTATAGAGGTGTTGCGATTGGCTCTGCACATCATGATGCGCCTGGAGCTAATACCCCGGTGGGAGTATCAGGCTGTCCGCCTAATGGGCGGTCAGTTCGTCACTCCCTGAAAGTTTTGTGTCCGCGTTCGCTAGTATCGAACCCGTACCTCGACGCCTGAAGTCCAACGCCCTCTTTCAGTTATGGCAGATGCATTTAATCGGGTTTTTGATCGTTAAAGATGGAATGTGTGCGAATCCATTCTCTAAGTGAAATTCCCATTCGCTCCATCAAATACTAATAATAATAATGATGATAATAGCTTCTCTTCTATCTCTCATTGTCGCTAGGAATCTCATCGATTGTAAACTGCCCTCAAGATGTTACTATCTTAGGGATTTTAAGGTTCTCTCGAATTTAGAGATGACCCAAAGATAACTTACTTGGTGGGGGGGGGGGGCTAAATATTTTGGATTTAGTTGCCTTATCTCAGGTTTTATTTTATCCTCCGAATGATAATGTTCAGGAGCTTATTTGGGGATTATAAAAAAAATAATAAAAATAACTTCTGTCGTGGTATGACCAGGTGTACGCTGTTATACGCCCATTGGCCTACTGGCCGACCGAAATTAAGGCTTCACCTGGGGAGGGCCCTAAGAGTGCTTTAAATACACAGTTGCTAGGCCGAGGAATATTCAAACACGGCTACAAAACTATACTTTAATAGGACTAAAGATTACATACACATGTAAGGCAAGTTAAATGGCAATGCAATTAAATATTGACGGTTCACGGCTAAGATGATTGACACTATCAATTAAGTTTGAACCGAGGGATAATTAATTAAGAAATGATCTTACAATTATGCAAGCTCTAGAGCAAAGGGGATCCTAGAGGTTCGACGCGGTAAAGGTGGGAGGAGCGTGACGAAGCCGGGGTTAAATCCCTTTTACCTTGATGTGCAGCGAGTAGGACCAGGGAGGTAAGTTCGACCTTGAACTTGTGGGCGTCTCATGAGACGCTCAATCCAACTTCGGGAAAATGAAGATGTAACCTCTTATCCTTAAGAGGCAAACGGAGGATGCTTCGGGGATGGCTTTTCCGATCCTTAAAATCCGAAGTCGTGGTGAGAAGGGTTGAAGCGCGCCTAACTATTTCCACAAACAACACTGAGTAACAACTAGTTCTTCCTTGGCTCTTCGAAAATCACTCAATTTTTTTTCTGGACGAGAATGTAGTCGATTCCCTCTCGACTAACGAAGACGTTAACGGCTGACGTACTTGACGGTGGCTTCAGACACAAACAATCTACCTGCGAACTCCGAGGTCTCGAATATATACTCTGAAATTATCTAGACGGGGAGAGAGATTAATCGCCAACAGACTTCCTTAATTGCCTTGGGTCGCGATAAGGGCCCATAGCGAGAAGTCTTTCCATTGTTCTGATTTTCGCAGTATATAGGGCAGACGAATTACGAGCGGTCAACGGCGAACTGGGGAAGTCAGGGGAGGGGGGGATTCCTTTTCTCTCTCCTTATTCTTCCACACTTTCGATGACAGCAAGTAAAGCCACAGGAGACTTTGAGAGACCATCTACCAAATCCATCTCCCGGTTAGTGTCCAAACCACAAGACAAAGATCCCCATTCTGAAGCCAATTTCAGTTCACACAATAAAGGCGCCCCATGAATAAATAGTACAATAGTGTATTTTCACCCATAGCAAATGTTATAGGAGCTTTTCTCACGGATAATAAGTGCTATAGGACTTTTTCACGCATAATAAGTTATAGAGCTTTTTGCAAGGATAATAAGTGATGTGGGTTTTTTTCACGCATAATAAGTGTTATTGAGCCTTTCACACATAATGTGTTATAGGGCTCTTTCACGCATAAATGTTAGAGTGCCTTTTCACGCATAGTAAATGCTATAGTCTTTTCAGGCATAAGTGCTAGAGAGCCTTTGCATGCGGCATAATGACTATAGAACCTTGTCATGCAGCATAAGCGCTATAGAGCCTTTTCATGCAGCATATGTGCTATAGAGCATTTTCATGCAGCATAATAAGTGCTTAGATCCTTTTCACGCCTAATAAATGCTCTAGAACCTTTTCACGCATAATAAGTGATATTAGTCTTTTCATAATAACAAATACTAAGACTAGCCTTTTCACCCTAGATAATAGACCTAATTCTTTTCCTACAACTTCCCTAGCAGTTTATCGCCTCGCGAACTCCTGCGGAAATGTCTTTGTTGTTTTTCGCTTCTTAGTTTCAAGGGAATAACAAAGTCATTTCAGTCGTTGTTCCCCGAGGTACGATCATAATTAGCACGGCTCGAACCCGGGGGAAATGCCTCTTCCACTATTAGTTATGCCAAGAGGGTATGGTTTGCCTCTAGATGGGCGTTGGATTTGATTCCATTTTACGATGGCTGACATGATCTATAGTGCTCCGTGCATACGATCCCACCTTAAATGGTATCTCACCACTGGGCACTAGGAGCCGATCCTATTCCTTGGGGAGGGGCGGGGGGATAAAGACCAGTAGTGCTGTGGCTTGACACCCTGCGAGCACGAATTCCTTCTTTGCCCAATAGAGAGCCACCCGTTCGCGTCAGGGGAGTGTGGAACTGAAAACCACCTCGCTACGATCAGGGCGGGAAGACTGATAACGTAAGTGCGAAGGGAGCAGGGAGTCTTAGACAGGGGTGTTGCGATTGGCTGTGTGAGAATGACGTGCGTGGCTAGAGCTGTCTGTGCTTATAACTTCGACTCGACGCACCGCCTGAGTGGCGGCAGATCCCTATGAGCGTCGATTTTTTTTGCGCGCGGTCTATCCGGTTATTGAACCCTGTACCTGGGCGTGGAAATAACGTCTTATCCACTAGAATAGCGAAAGTTCTCTTTGTACCCCTCCTCTTTCCTTTTCACACATACAACACATCACTCTGTCGTCTAAGGAGGCTCATCGAACGGGCCCATTGCTTGCTATTTGGTAGCAAGACTTGCCTGTGTTAGTCATTCTGATCTTTATGAATGTTTCATTATCTGGTCCTTGGTGGTGGAAGCAACGGATGGCGTTAATCAATGAATAATATCCCACTTACCTAACTATTCGGCCGATCCTAACGAAATTTGAAACCCTTATGTTGTTTTATATTCTCTTTCGAAGAATATAACTGTCAAGGTCCTCCCAAGGTTAGTCCGGGAATTATTAATAGTTTTGAAGGTCGTAAGGTCATAAATAAGAATAAGTGAGAGCACGCGACTTTGGTCAGCAGACCTTGTTTCTTTATTGTTATGTATTACTAATAAAGGCTCTCGTCAGCCTGGTGCATATGGCGTGGGATTTATGGCGTCGAGGTATCGGGCTGACTCCCAAGCGAGAGCGGACACAAACATCAGTGGATGTCTTGCCACCGATTGGTGGCGGTGCTTTGCTTGTCCCCGCGGCAGTAGGTAGATCTTCCACTGGCCATCATTACACACATACAATCAAAAGACCGTTGTCTTTCATATCCCGTCTTCACAGCACAAACCCTTCCAAAGAATCTCCCGAATAGGGAGTCGTGTCCACATAATACCCCTGACGGGGGGTGGGTTTCGCTTTACCCCGAGGGTGGCGGAGGCGACCTGATCGCGCGCTGGTGTCCAAAACATACAAAAAAACTTCCTGAGGAACCTTCCCCTTCCAAAAGAGGGCCGGCGCCTGGTTTCCCTAGGCTCGCCATGGATGGTCATGCTTATCTTTGTTAGTTTCATTACTCTGTCGGAGGATCTCGTCCACGAGCGAAAGACGGATGCCGCAGCATAGTAATAATATCATTAATAATAATGCCAGATTTGTGTTGTTTTTTTTTGTCCATACAATCTACGGTTCATTTAAGCGGCTGTGACGATTCTTTTCTTTTTACTGCGGGTGTTTTGTCGTTTCTTGTTCGGTCTGCCTTCCCACCTTCTCATTCTGTCGTGCTTACGAACTTATTCCCGAAGATTTTTACAGCGTGCCCTTTGGTCCCCAACACTAAGGTCATTATGGGGTCCCGCAAAGTGCTGCACAATGGAGTGTTGCGTATGGTAGGTACCTGGAAGAGCGGTACGCCCTCCGGCACCAGTCGCCCCTGGAGTCTTACACTTGATTGACACTACCTTGGCTTTTATTCTTTCTAGACATTTCCATTTTACCCCTCTTTTCGTTACTTCCTTACACTAGATTGAGACTACCTTGGCTTTTATTCCTTCTAGACATTTCCATTTTACCCCTCTTTTCGTTACTTCCTTACACTAGATTGAGACTACCTGGGCTTTTATTCTTTCTAGGCATTTTCTTTATAAACCTGATCTTATCTAATTCCTTGGCTAATTTCGAAGCCTAGTCGCCGACCAGCTTTCGTCCATTCATTGTTGGGATTGTGTGTGTGTGTAGGGGGGGGGGGGGGGCTGTTTCACCCCCTTTTTCTTGGTTCCGGTTTTCTCCCCCCTCTCCCCCTCCCACATATCTTCATTATTCTAGCCTTTTACGCGCCCGTAAGGGGGAGTCATGTCTAGCATGGGCACCCTTGACGCGGTTTACATCTGGAGGCTTGTGTGCACTCATGGCCCCAACACCCGCAGTTCCCCCCCCCCCCCTCCTCCATCTCCCGGGCTCGATGCCTGCAGGCGGATCTGCGGCTATAAATCTTCGACGTATGTTTACTTGTTTACTTTCTCCGACTTCACCACTTTCTTCACCGATGTATACTCATAAATCTTATACGGGCGATGCTCTCGTTAGTTTTCGATTTATAATTGCTAAAAAAAATCTGTAATTCGGGCGATCCCCCTCCCCCTCCCCCCTCCCGCACCTTCTGGAGGAGTCCTTCACTTTTGTCTTTCCTCAAAAATCACTCGCTGAAAAACAGCCAGGGCATCACGCCTGAAGGGAATCGGTGAAGTTAGTGTAGCAGAAATGTGAGAATCGTTTCGAAAGAGGAGACTACTTGGAGGTATTTCCCTTTTCGTGTGGTGTCCTACACAAGGGGACCTCAACCCATTTTTTTAGAAGTCCACTTGGGCTACCTCCCCCATTAAACGGGGGAGGGGGTGGGGGGGATTGATACTAACTACAGTCACTTGAGAATCTCTGTCCGATCTCTTCCCGGAGAATTCTGATGAGCGCCGTCACTCGTTGCCCTGGCAACGCCTCCACAACAAACAATGGCTTGAAAATCGTCCGAAATTCCCATTCGCTGCAGTCACTCCGCGATTCATTGAACCAAACGAGAAATCTTGATGCTTCTGACGCTATCATTTAATATCAGTATTCGATCCTACATAAAGGCATCATTTAATATCGCCTTTTCACCCTATTTGACCCAGTTTTGGACCCTATAGACCTATAGACGTTGTATGTGAACTTATGAATAAGATATGATACTCACCCAATGGTGTTCCCAAACAAGGCGATTTGGGGAAGGTGAATGGGGAATAAGTATGGAAGCGGGTTTAAGCAGCGGATGGATGGGTCTCCTGAAATTGGGTTCCCTCGACTAAGACAGGAATGGGAGTGGACTGGGAGTTTTTGCGTACCGTGGTACACAAACCGGATGAGTGGACCAAGGATGAGTTGGAAGAAGTGTATCAGGTGAGTATGATGGATTTCGATGATGGTGGTGGTGGTGGGGGGGGGGGTTATTCGAATAGCAACAAGGACATCAAGGCTAATTTTTTTTAAAGTTTTGTTGCCAAAGTGGTTAAGTTAGGAGAAGGTAAAATGTGTGGAAAGTACATGCCCCAAATTGATTTGGGGACCGGGAAGTGTCGCAGCTCTCCCGTTCTAGCAAACCAAACTACATACAACAGTTGATTAACTAAATTAGGGATCGTAGAATTCGGGGATAACTAAGTTATCATGCCGTTCATAAGCGTCATACCAATAAAAACTGAGGGGGGCACCTGCCCGCTCATTTTTTGTATCTGGACTTGTTAATATATATTCTTTTCTTACTATTATTTTTAATACTCTACACTGAAGTTATGATCATTTAATGGTATGAGTCAAATGTGTGCTTCGAATTTATAATTGATCATAGCCCAAAAAGTCCCCCTCCCCCCTCCCTTTCTTTATGGTATTGGTTTCTTGCAAAGCAAAGTCAGTTCATTGGTGATTGAAGTTGTTCAGAGACAAAGTGATGGCCTGGGTGAAGAAACTCCTCTTCATCGTTTGAATCATTTGTGTCTTTATTATGTGGCATGAATTTTTGTTATCTGAATAGATTAGAAATTAATCGGTGAATTTAAGCCTCCTAGATTTTTTAATTGTGCCCCCGAAACTTGTTGCTTGCATGACGCCCCTGATGCCGTTAACTATGATGGTTGGTCGATAACTCCTGATACACACTTACCTGCTTGTATACTATAGAACGACGGGGGTCGTAATTTTGCTGGGGCTGGGGGCGCAGTCAGGGAGGTCTATTATCGGTTATAGACCGACCGGTGTCGTAATTTTACAGGGGCTGGGGGCGCGGTCGGAGAGGTCTATACTCTGTTATAGACCATTCCGGGTCGGAATTTTCCCGGGGTAGGGACTCGACCAGGGAGGTCTATACTCTGTTATAGACCGACCGGAGTCGTAATTTTACTGCGCCTGGGGGCGCGGCCAGGGAGGTTTATATTTGGTTATAGACTGACCGGGGTCGTAATTGTGCCGGGACAGGGGTTATGACCGGGTCAGTCTATACTTGGTTATAAATCGACCGAGGTTGTAATTTTGACTAGGCCGGGGCGGTCTATACTCTGCTATAGACCAACAGGGTTCGTAATTTTGCCGGCGCCGGTGCTGTCTATATTCGGTTATAAACCGGTCGGAGTCGTAATTTTGCTGGGGCCGGGGCGGTCTAATCTCTGTTATAGACCAACAGGGGTTGTAATTTTGGCTAGACCGGGGCGGTCTATACTCTGCTATAGACCCACATGGTTCATAATTTTGGCCGCGCCGGGGCGGTCTATTTTCGGTTATAGACCAACCCAAGTCGCAATTTTGGCGGGGCTGGTGCGGTGTAATTCGCTTATAGACCCACTGTGGTTGTAATTTTGCTGGGGCTGAGACCGGGGTGTTCTATACTCGGTTATAGACCGACCGTGGTCATAATTTTGCCTTGCCTGGGGCTGGGGCCGTGGCGGCCTCTACTTGGTTATAGATTGACCAGAGTCGTAATATTTTAGCGGCCGGGGCGGTCTATATTCGGCTATAGACCCACCTGGGTCGTAGTTTTGCCTGGGCTGGGACCGGGGTGTTCTATACTCGGTTATAGACTGAGCGGGGTCAATTTTGCCTTGGCCGTCTATACTCGGCTATAGACAAACCGGGGTCGTATTTTTGCCGGGTTCGGGGCGGTCTTTACTCGGTAAATAGACTGACTAGGGTCGTAATTTGGCCGGGGCTGGGGTTGAGGCCTGGGAGGTCTATTCGGTTATAGCCCGACTGGAGCCGTAATTTTGCCGCGGTTTGTGGCGGTCTATCCTCGGCTATAGACCCACCGTGGTCGTAATCTTGCCGGGGCCGAGGCGGTCTATACTCGGTAATAGATTGACCGGGGTCCTAATTATGCTTAGGCTAGGCGTGTGGTCAGGTAGGTCTGTACTCGATAATAGAATGACTACGGTCCAAATTTTGCTGGGGCTATGGATGGGGCAAGGGAGGTTTTACTCGGTTATAGATCGACCAGGGTCGTAATTTTATGTGGACTGAGGGCGCGGCCAGGGAGGTATATACCTGGTTATAGACCGACTGGGGTCGGAATTTAGCCGGGGCTTGGGGCGCGGCCAGGCAGGTATATACTCGGTTATAGACCAACCAAGGTTGTAATTTTGCCGGGGCTGGGGCTCGGCCAAGTAGATCTATACTCAGTTATAGACCCACCGGGGTCGAAATTCTGGTCGGCATGGGGGCGCGACCAGCCAGGTCTATATTCGGTTATATACTGACCGGCGTCGTAATTTTATAGGGGCTGGGGGTGCGGCCAGAGAGGTCTATACTCGGTTATAGACCATTCCGGGTCGGAATTTTCCCGGGGTAGGGACTCGGCCAGGGAAGTTTATACTCGGTTATCGACCGACCAGAATCTTAATTTTGCCAGGGCTCGGGGCGCGGCCAGGGAGGTCTATACTCGGTTATAGACCCACCAGGGTGGTAATTTTGCTTGGCTGGGGCAGGGGCAGGGAGGTCTATACTCTGTTATAGACCGACCGGAGTCGTAATTTTACTGCGCCTGGGGGCGCGGCCAGGGAGGTTTATATTCGGTTATAGACTGACCGGGGTCGTAATTGTGCCGGGACAGGGGTTATGACCGGGTCAGTCTATACTTGGTTATAAACCGACCGAGGTTGTAATTTTGACTAGGCCGGGGCGGTCTATACTCTGCTATAGACCAACAGGGTTCGTAATTTTGCCGGCGCCGGTGCTGTCTATATTCGGTTATAAACCGGTCGGAGTCGTAATTTCGCTGGGGCCGGGGCGGCTTATACTCTGTTATAGACCAACAGGGGTTGTAATTTTGGCTAGACCGGGGCGGTCTATACTCTGCTATAGACCCACATGGTTCATAATTTTGGCCGCGCTGGGGTGGTCTATTTTCGGTTATTTACCAACCCAAGTCGCAATTTTGGAGGGGCTGGTGCGGTGTAATTCGCTTATAGACCCACCGTGGTTGTAATTTTGCTGGGGCTGGGACTGGGGTGTTCTATACTCGGTTATAGACCGACCGTGGTCATAATTTTGCCGTGCCTGAGGCTGGGGCCGTGGCGGCCTATACTTGGTTATAGATTGACCAGAGTCGTAATATTTTAGCGGCCGGGGCGGTCTATATTCGGCTATAGACCCACCTGGGTCGTAGTTTTGCCTGGGCTGGGACCGGGGTGTTCTATACTCGGTTATAGACTGAGCGGGGTCAATTTTGCCTTGGCCGTCTATACTCGGCTATAGACAAACCGGGGTCGTATTTTTGCCGGGTTCGGGGGGGACTCGACCAGGGAGGTCTATACTCTGTTATAGACCGACCGGAGTCGTAATTTTACTGCGCCTGGGGGCGCGGCCAGGGAGGTTTATATTTGGTTATAGACTGACTAGGGTCGTAATTTGGCCGGGGCTGAGGTTGAGGCCTGGGAGGTCTATTCGGTTATAGCCCGACTGGAGCCGTAATTTTGCCGCGGTTTGTGGCGGTCTATCCTCGGCTATAGACCCACCGTGGTCGTAATCTTGCCGGGGCCGAGGCGGTCTATACTCGGTAATAGATTGATCCGGGTCCTAATTTTGCCTGGGCTATGGATGGGGCAAGGGATGTCTTACTGGGTTATAGATCGACTAGGATCGTAATTTTTCGTGGCCTGGGGGCGCGGCCACGGAGGTCTATACTTGGCTATAGACCGACCGGGGTCATAATTTTGCCGGGTCTGGATGCGCGGCCAGGGAGTTTTATACTCGATTATAGACCGACCGGGGTCGTAGTTTTGCCGATCCTGGGGGCTTGCTCAGGGAGGTCTATACTCGGTTATAGATCGACAGGGGTCGTAATTTTGCCGGGCTGGCTGGGAGCTCCACCAGGGAGGCCTATACTCGGTTATAAACCGCCTAGGGTCGTAGTTTGTCGGCGCTGGGGGCGCGGCCAGGAAGGTCTATCATCGGTTATAGACCGACCGTAATCTTAATTTTCCTGTGGCTGGAGGCGTGGCTAGGTAGGTATATACTCGGTTATATACCGACCCGGGTTGTAATTTTGCCGGGCTGGGGACTCGGACTAGCGAGTTCTATACTCGGTTATAGACCGACCGGGGTCGTAATTTTTCCGCGACTGGGTCCGAGGCCGGGTCGGTCTATATTTTGTTATAGACCGACATGGGTCTTAATTTTTTGCCTGGCTGAGGGCGCGGCCAGGGAGGGCTATCATCGATTATAGACCGACCGGATTCGCAATTTTGGAGGGGCTGGGATGGTGTATATTCGCTTATAGACCGACGGTGGTCATAATTTTGCCAGGCCTGGTCCTGGGCCGGGGCGGTCCATACTTGGTTATAGGTCGACCATTGTCGTGGCCGGGGTGGTCTATATTCGGCTATAGAGCCACCGAGGTAGTAATTCTGCTGGGGCTGGGACCGGGGTGTTCTATACTCTGTTATAGACCGAGCGGTGTCAACTTTGCCTGGCCCGTCTATACTCGGTTATAGACACACTGGGGTCGTACTTTTGCTGGCGCCTGGGCTGTCTTTACTCGGTTATAGACCGACCGGGGTCGTAATTTTGCCGGGGCTGGGGGTGCAGCCAGGGAACCTTATCATAATTTTGCCCGAACTGGTGTGGGCGTGGTCTATACTCAGCTATAGACCCCCCACCGAGGTTGTAATTTTGCTTGGATCGGTGCCGGGGGGCGCTTAGTCTAGAATGTATACTACTAATAAAATAACTATTACTTTCTGTTTATTACTATGTTTAGAACTAGGGATACACACTACATGTGCATCTATAATTCATGCCAGTTTTATCTAATGGAACCCAAAGCCAATTACATCCCCCTCGAATGCACATTCACTACAGTGGGAGAAGTAGGAAAGATCCTCCCACAGGCCATCTCCTCTTACTAGGAATACCGGAATACAGCGACAGGAAAGCGAGCAACGAATATTTAAAACATTTATACATATGCTTTAAAGGGTCACTAATTGCAGGCCTAATTTTGTTCACCTTCTTATGTCCTTCCTATTAGGTAATATTTATACTTGACGTATTTTTCACTCTCCGCTAAAGTAGACTCTTCTATAGTAAGAACGAGGTTAACACACCTAAGTCGTCTCTCAATTCTTTCAATAATTTGGGGAAAAAAGAAAAATAACAAACGTATTTACAACAAAATATTATCTGACGCCATGACCTTCAAAACCTTCCAAAGTGGGGGCAATCCGATCCATAGTTAGTTTTCTTTTAATACTTCCCGGACTAACCTTGGGAGAATGTCGTGGTATGACATTACATTATATCAATACCATATTAACTTAAAGGCGAACCGACAAGGAACGGAACGCCACGAGTTTCGACGCGCAGAACAGCGAGATAAGAGTGCTACGAGATCAGGTAAAATTTGGGCAAGGAAAAAGCTCAAGGTTATTTAAAGAGGCATGTACAAAAATATAATTTTATTTACATAAAATAAGAGAATTAATGGGCAAAATTACATCGGTAAACGAGGGGGAAAAATTGCAGAGTTATGCGTCAGACTCAGAAGTTAGAAATTAATGCGTTACAGAAAGAGACTATTCAAATAGGGAGGATTAACTCAAATGGGTTGCTGAAGGGGGAGAGGGGTTGGCTTACGGAGGATTCCGGGTGAGACGTCAGGGTAAGGCTTCACGGATGTCTTCTGCAGGCAATAAACGTGAGGCGAGGGCACTCGGAGCTTCCGAGCGGGAAGTTAACGTGATGACAGTTCTCCAAAAGGGGAGGGGGGGGGGTGTAACGACCGGTCCAGGGAGAGTATTTTGGCCACCCGAAAACGAGGGGTGAACGAGGAGGGCTTCGACAGGAGTTGATGAGTGGAGTCGGAAAAATCGCTCGGTAGCGATCGTCAAATGGAATTACCTCACTGGCTGGGGCTAGTTCCAACACACAAAAAGTTCAGCCGTCACTGCTTTGTTGATAGCACCTGACTTGGAACTAGGGGTAATCTTCTTGGGTCCGGGCGAGACTCTTCAACTCTGTGTCTCGCACATGGAAGACGAGCCTTATATATATCCAAGGCCCTCCCCGCGGGGGTGGGGGAAACAGCGCTACTCTCGAATGGCCTCGAATCTTCACGCCGAGGCGATTCTAACCCGCGTAAAGGTGGTCCGTGGTGGACGCGATTCGAGGCTCCCGCTTGTGGATGGGGGGGGGGGGCTTACCAATTTAAGCTTAACCAAATTCTAGAATCTTCTCCAGCGCATGGACTTTACTTCCGTGCTGGAAAAGAAATTCCACGTGGAATTCCCCCACAGACAACTTGGCCAATTATTCATTCGAAATAGAATATAAAACAGCATAAAGCGTTTCCGATTTCGTTAGAATAGAATTGGCCGAATAATTCTGATATTAGAAAAACACTCATTGAGAAATAAAATGTTTACCATCCGACCGATTCACCTACGGACCTCCTTAGTAACTTGTAAGAGTCGCGTGCACACGATTAAAAACTACAATGAACGCAGTGATGTTATGCGGTTAGTATATCAATGAGTAGCCACCTTCACAGGGCATCGGGCACGTCTGGGGGGCGCTCTTCATCTACGATCTACGCTAAGCAAGTGACTACTCAAGCGTGCTCGATGCAGTTTGGAAGTGGCTTACTCCATGGTGGCGTAATTCTTTAACTAAAAAACCTGATCTATGACTGAAGCCCTTTTGATTACCAATTCAAATCCATTATGATGAGTGTTTGCTATATCGTCTATCTCGAACAGAAGTCTATAATATTCCTGAACCATTTTAGTATTTTTAATACCTGAATAAATTAGCCACGTAATCGCCTGCTTGAGTGATAAGACAGGTCTAATGACCAAAGTGTTTCTTCGTACGGTTGGTTTCTAGGTTCTGGAATTAGTTTAGCGGCTTTACCTTGCACTCGTTCTAACAGCGGCATGTCGTTATTCAGGCAGGGAGACCAAAATCGAACTGCGAACTTGAGATGAGGACGGATGAGAGAGCTACGCTTGATCCAGAAAGTATTCATACCCCTGTCTGTTTGTTTAAGATTCAACTGTTCCACACGAATGATGTCAGGTATTTTTCGTATAAAAGTGGTCAGGGTGGTATTCCCCCAAAAACACTACATAATAAAACATGGAGTTGATATATTATTTTATGAGGCAGTTTTTGTACGACCCTCGTTTTGCACTTCATCGAATCAACGGAAGGACGAGTAAAAAATAATGTAGAAATATTCTTGAAGATTATTTGAAGAGTGTTCCTCGCAAGCTTGGCCCAGGAATAAGATGTGTCTTTCAACACGACAACGACCCTAAATACATATCGAAATTGGTTTCTTCCTGGTTGAGAAAAACTAAAATGTGTTTCAGAGTAGTAGCCTTCAGAGTCGCCAGACCTTAACCCGATAGACAATTTATGGCATGAACTAAAGATGTGCGTTCATGCAAGACCCAATCCCCCAAACATCACTGAATTCGAATTTTGCAAAGACGAATAGGACAAAATTGCATCTCAAGTTTGTTTGAAACTAGTCAAAAACTATAAATATTAATCGTTGGAGGAGTGTCATTAAGAAAAAAAAATATATTATTGACTATTAGTTATCAAATTGTATAAAATATAATTACTTTTTTGTCATTTTGTTCGTATGTTATTATTCCTTTATTTGTACATTATTCCTTTATTTGGTACGAGTTTTACGCCCCATATTCACTTTCGTGGGTTGGTTAGGGTTTTAGCACCGGTCTTAATTTTAGAGGTTGGTACTGCTTTGTTCTTGATCATGGTCTTTGGTAGTTATAGTAAAGTTTTACACAGGTAAACGCGTTTGGGATTTATTAGGCACAGGTTTTACCACCAATCTGACTTCATTACGGGTTTGGGTTCGAGTTTTATGACCGATACTCACTTTCGGTTTTGCCAGCGGTTTTACCACCGATCTTCATAATTTATTTTTTCTTTTGTGTGCTTACTTCATTACTGATTTTCACCTTTTCGGTGGCGGTTTAGTAGGGTTTTACCACCGGCATTAACCTTTTCTTGGATTGGCGCTGATTTTGCCACCGATCTTCACACGTTTGTGGTTACAGTACCTGGTTCACTTGCGATTTTCACACTTTAGACGTTTTGGGGCCTATTTTATCACTTACTAATTTTCAATTTTACTACCGGTTTTAACACCGCATTTCACTTATTTGTGGGTTTGGTAAGGTTTTACCAACGATTTTCACTATTAGGCTTCCCACCCGTATTCACTATTTTTTGGTATTCTGTTCGTATATTACCACATCTTCCTTCCCTATTTGTTGGTGGATTGGGTTTGGATTACCACCGATCTTTATTATTTAGAAGATGCAGTAGTTTTACCACACAACTACTCTTTGGGGTATTTAATTGGAATTTTACTACCCATATTTACTCTTTGGGGTATTTAACTGGAATTTTACCACCCAAAATAATTGCGTAGTTATAGTAGGATTTTGCCACCGCTCTTATTAAGCGGGTTGGGTAGGGGGTTACCACAAATCTCCACACTTTTGTGTTCATGCGGGTTTTACTTCTTCGGGTTTTGGTACCTGTTTCGCCAGCGATCGTCATACGTTGGTGTTTTTTGGCACCTGTTTTACCACCGATTTGTACAGTTTGCTTGTTTAGTGTGTATCTCAGTGTGGACTTACAGTTTTATTAAGGAAGAACGCCCGGGTACAGTTTATCACGGTATCCTAACCACGCGTCATTGGATAGCAGCCACCCGAGTAAAGTCGACCGAATCGGACAACCTCCATCCGGCGACTAACCACACCCGATGTAACTTAACTTCGCTGTAATGGAAACGCCGTTTCCATTAAACTTTGGCGGAGCCACTTATAAAAAGAGATGTTTATTGGAGCACAGCAGAGGGTGGATGATACTTTACAAAAGGAGTGAATTCAAGATAAAGTGCGATTGAATGAGTTGAAATGGATAGTTTTCGCTAGAGTGAATGAGTTTGGGAGTTGCTTGAGTGGTTGCGTGAGTGATTGTTGGAGTTTCCCGCGTAATTGCGTGAGTTTTGGGACTTAATCTCGCCCATTTTAAGTTGTTTATACGAATGCCGCCAGGTGGACGCTAAAGAAATGCGTGATTGCTCCAGCGATTGTTGGAGTTGGCCTCGTTTTTTTTTTAAAGTTTGAGTAATTGTTGAAATTGCCCTAGTGATTGCTTGAGTAATTGTTGAAATTGATATCGTAATTTGTTTACGTTGATTGAGTAATTGGTGAAATGGCCCTCGTGGTCGAAGGCTGGAGATGCCGCCGTGATTGCTTGAGTAAGTGTTGGAGATAAAACTCGTGATAGCTTGTTTGAGTTGCGCGATTGCTTGAGTTGGTTTGAGTCATTGTTGGAGTTGTCATGATTGTTTGGGCTTGTTGAAGTTGCCCTCACGATTGATTGTTGCCGTTACTTTCGTGATTGCTTGAGCGTTTTTTGGAGTTACTCCCGTGATTGATTGTAGTAGTTGTCAGTGATTTTTGGACTTGCTTTGTTGCTAGAGTGATTATTAGTTTCCCTTGTGATTACTTGTTTAAGTTGAGTGATTACTTCAAATGCTTGGGCGATAGTTGGCGTCCCCCTTGTAGGTAATTGCCTGAGTGATTGTAAGAGTTGCTTGAGCAACTCTTACAATCACTTACTTGTGTTGCTTAAGCGATTGTATGGAGTTATCCTCGCGATTGAATATTGGAGCTGCTTGCGTGAGTGCTTCTGTTGCTCGAGAGATTGTTGGAGTTACTTGAGTGATTATTGGAGATGCTCTCATTATTGCTGGAGTTGTGATTGCCTGAGTGATCGTTGGAGTTCTTGTGATTATTTGAGTTCTTCTGATTGGCTGAGTAATTGTTTGCGTTGCTTGCTGCGTGTTTACTTAGTTGAATGAGTGATTGTTGTAGTTGCTTGTGTGATTTCAGAGTAGAGTAGCCATGGCTCAAAGTCCGCAAGCCGGATGAAATTGCTCTTCAATGATGCAAGATGACGAAGCTGCTTCTTGTGTGAAGTTCGCGGAGTTGCGAAGCGGCAGAATCACGTCCTGTTCTTCGTCGCTTCTCATATCGGAGCGCAAAGCTGAGTGACGAGAAATGGCAATTTTTAATAGTTGATAGGGCGTTTATCATGTGAGGATTTTTCCTAGGGTTCAAACCCAACATCTCTGCCCATGTCACATATAATCGCTTACGATCTGCAGCTAACAACGCGGAAGAGAACTTTAAGATGTATACTTATAATTGTTTCTAAACCACCCATAACATAGAGACGAAGGATATTTTTCTACACCTCTTGTCTCAGGTGTACAAGGTCGTGGGTGATTTCATAATGTGCCCGGGGCGAGTCCTTGACTAGGAGGTGACCTTAACTACAAGGTTTTGCAATCTAGTTTACAAGTTACGGGAATTTTTTTTCAGAATGTGTCCGGGGTGAGTCAACTGAAGCAGAGGGACAAGACGTTGGAGAAGGTGCAGTTGCTCTTCAACCTGAGTCAAGCCGTCATGAAAGCCAAATGGGAGCAAGTGAGTCACCGCATTCGCCCCCTCCTTGACCTTACCCACCACACCCCACCCTCCACCACCCACAGCGAGACACTGTGTCCAGCTGCCGTAAGGGGGTGACAGATGCAGCATGAACAAACACGTTCCAGGTTACTTGGAGGATTGCGTGCCCTCCAGGCCCCAATTGAATATTCTTCGATGTGTAGAGAGCTGCTTGCATTTCCGGTCTACTCGAGCTGTGTAGCTTCAACACATTTTCACCTCGCTTAACTTAACCACTTCTTTTAACCTCTCCCCCGTAAGGGGCGCGGCGATTTGCCATCCTGGCCGCCGTGCTGACGGGATCCAGCGCTCCGTCCGGCCCCAGCTTAGCCTCTCTTCCTTCCTTCAGATAGCCCGATTTCTTCCCTACCTCGTCGCTTTTCATACAACCTCTCCCACAACTTTCTCTGGTCAGCCTCTAATTTCACAGGGTAGATGCTGACCTTCTTCTCAAGCCAACCACCCCGGATCGGGGCTGGGGGGGGAGGGGACATTGTTCCCTAACCCCTGAGCTCCGGTTCGGGATGGGGGTTTTTTAACAACCTGCTTCATCCCCACCCATACCTTCCTCACATCCCTTTTCCTCTCCTCTTCAAAATCTATCTTTTTTACGCCGTGTCCAAGGTGGAGCCGCCATGCCGATGGACTGCCAGGCCACCAGGCGGGAGGGGTGGTCCCGAATGGCGGCGCCTGGCTCTGCCGGGCTTGTAAGCACCTCTCGCAGTGCGGGCTACTGCGAGGGGTGATGAGCTATTGCGTCCCGTGGCAAAAATAGGGTCACCATGCCCATAGATGAACAACCAAAAAAAACCCAAACCCCTTTAACTCCCCCTTGCTCATCGACGGAGCCGCCCTTGGGCAGCTCCACCGAAAAAATGGAGGTCCCCCCCCCTGTGCTTGCACAGGGGACCCTCCATATTTCTCTAACCGGAGAGGAGGCTTACTCCTCTCCTTCGCCTACGGGTGCAGGGGACTCCCCCTCACCCCCTTCTCTGGAGGTGCTTTCGGGCACCTCCCTTTTCCCAGCGGCAGTCCCATCTTTTCTTTTCAAGGGGACTGCCAAGAAAGCCAGCAGGCAGCCCTTAGCCAGCCGCTCCCCATCAAAGCGGCTCGGTAGGGCAAACCCCCTTAGGGGGGAGAGGGAAGCCAGGCCCCTTCGGTCGCTTCCCTCAAAAGACCTGCTGGCAAGAATATTAAACCTTGCCGGGGTCAAGGCCTGTGCCTCCCCATACAAGACTGGCGACACTGCCAAGGGGACCTGCGATGTCCTGGGAGGGGATGGCCAACTGGAGGCCCCTCCTGTGATAGACATGGTCCTTGAGGAGACCCAGCCCCAGACGGTAGGGCCTTCCATGGGGGGGAATTCGGGCTTGGCGCCAAGCACCGAACCCGAATCCGCCCCTATGCAAGGTCCTCCTCAAATGGCTGAGGGCTCCGAGGCAGTAGAAGGAGGGGAGGGATCTCCTCCGACAGGTGCCCCTACGACAACCAGGACCTTCTCCATTTCGGAGAGGGACCTGGCTGAGGCTGGTCCATCTGGCCTGGGGACTTCTGCCGGCGGAGGTGAAAAGCGGGTTCATTCCCCGCCCTCCTCTCCGAAAAAGAAAAAGAAAAAGACAAAAAAGACTCGGGGCTCCTCTCCATCCGCGGGGGCTGCGGGGACGGATGGGTCTGCTGCCATTCTGGCAAGCGATCAAGCCAAGATCGGCACATCCGCCCCCTCTGCCCCCCCGGTTGCGGAGCCCCTGACAAAGAAGACTAATACCAAGAGTGCACAGGGCGGAGCCTCGATGACATCGGGGCCCCTGATTCAGAGGTTACCTGGCGTTTTCGAGCCCGCTGGCTTCAAACGCTTCCTCGTTATTCGCTCCACTGATGGCACCATGTTGTCCAAGGGCAACATGATCCATCAGAGGAGAGGATTAGCTAGTGCAATTGGTAGAGAGCCGAAGGTAACCCGTTTCTCGGACGGGAGCCTTCTGGCGAATGCGGCGAATCCCGCCGAGGCGGCTAAGATTATTGCTCTTCGGACACTTCATGGCACCCCGGTGAGTGTGACGCCGCACTCTACCATGAACTTTGTGAAAGGAGTAGTTTATGCGAGGGAACTCGTTGACTACTCCATTGAGGACATCACCTTAGAGCTGGCCGACCATGGGGCGGTCAAGGTCGAACGTGTGATGAGAAAACAGGGAGGGGCCTCGAGACCCACCCCTACACTCTTCGTCACGTTCGACTGTGACAAGCTCCCTGAGTCGGTGCGTGCCGGTTGGTACCGCTACCGCGTGAAGGCATTCGTGCCACTTCCGCGGCGGTGCTATTACTGTCACCGCTTCGGCCATACGAATCGCTCATGTAGACGTGCAAAGTCGGGGTCACCCGAAGTCTGTGTAAATTGCTCCAAGGTCGCACACGATAAGTCCAAATCGTGTGTGGCCAAGTGTGTCAATTGCGGAGAGCCGCACCCTGCTTCTTCGAAGCAATGTGGTGCATATCTCCTTGAGAAAGAAATCCTGGCCGTTCAGGCCCAGGATCGACTCTCATTCCGCGAGGCAAAGGACTTGGTCCTGGCGCGCCCGGCTCTGCCTGGGACGTCATATGCCACAATAGTTAGAAAGGCACCCTCTGCTCCCGGCCCATCCCGGCCAACGAGCACGGTTGTTTCCGCGCCCATTCGGAGCCCTTCTGCGGGCTCTACCCACCGGGGCGCTCCCCTGGTAAAGCTGGCGGCAAAAAGGGCTCATACCCTGCCCCGGCTAAAACCAGGGCTCCCCCCTCTTCCCCCAGCGTGACCGTTTCCCGTAAGGCGAAACGGCCACGCGCCTCCACCTAGTCGTTAGACTCACAGGAGGCAACACCCCTGAAGATGGTCGCTAGGCCATCTTCCGGGGTTCCTAAAGCTGCCCCCCCGAAAGGAGGACAGCAACAAAGGAGCTTCGGCTCCTTCGCCCATGCCCCGAGGTGGAGCGGGTGGCTCGGAGACGGTGGTTCCTCGAAAAGAGGGCCCCCCGCCTCCGAAGCCGCAACGCCCGCCTAAGGTTTCGAGGCGGAGGGAGGAAAAGACTCGCATGGCGAGCCCAACCTCCCCGAATAAGTCCTCGAAGGCGACAGCGCCTTCAGCGCTTTGTCCGGCCAACAGCGCCCGGGGTTCTGCCCCCGGGAAGCGTACGGCCATTCCCGTGAGGGTCTTCAATTCGAGGAGGGCCCCCGCGTCTCCTCCGAGCTAGGCCTGGAGGGCATATTCCTTCAATGGAATTGCCGTGGACTGGGCCAACTGGGAGGAGCTGCGGAGGCTCGTCTCGTCCCGTTCCCCGTTAGCTATTTTTTTGCAGGAGACCATGCTAGGTGCGTGCCCCCTCCCTGCCCTCCCGGGGTATAAGGGTCTTGCGACCCCACCACCGCGGGATGGCCGGGCTGGGGGATGCGCAGTTTACACCCGGCATGATGTCTCCGTTCTTCCTTTCTCTTTAGATACCTCCTTTCAGGCAGTGGCTGTGCAGCTGCACCTGGATAGGAGGTATACTATCATTTCTGCGTACATTCCACCGTCAGCTGACTTCGACGCGGGGGACTTCCGCCGCGTCGTTGCACGGTTGCCGAGGCCCTATCTCTTGCTTGGAGATCTGAACGGCAGGCATCCTCTCTGGGGAGATTACTCCATAAATCCCAGGGGACAAGTCCTTGCCGATCTGATCGAAGAGCTTGAGATGGGTGTCCTAAACGTGGATGAGTTTACGCATCACTGTCCGAGAACCGCTTCATTTTCTTGCCTTGACCTATCTTTGTGCTCTTCGGATGCACAGCCTGATTTTGATTGGGGGGTGGTCGATGACCTCCATGGTAGTGATCACTTTCCCATTCAAATATCATTTTCAGGGCAACTGCCGCCTGAGCGACCACCTCGGTGGTGCTTGGCGCGGGCGCGGTGGCCTGCATTTCAGGAAATGACTGAATTCTCTATCTCAGTCGAGGAGTTTAGGTCGGTAGATGAGGCCGTTGAGTTCTTCTCCGGCAACCTCATCGCCGTGGGCCTGACTACTATTCCTAGGACGTCTGGCCGTTTTGCACGCCGACCACTCCCATGGTGGTCGGCCGAGTGTGAGACGGCCCTCAAACAGAAGCGTTATGCCTACATGCGCTATAAGCGCCGCCCGAACGATTTCACTGTCGCTGAATTTCGTCGGGCTAGGGCTAGGTTCCGGTATATTTCGAAGCACGCCCGCCGCTCTTCTTGGCGGGCATACGTGTCTTCACTTAACGGGAAGACCCCTTTAGCTGAGGTGTGGAAGCGAGTCAAAAGGATTCGGGGCAAGTTCTCGCAGGACCCCCTCCCGTTCTCCAGGAGAATGGGACCGCAATTTCAGACCCCGCGTCCGTGGCGGAATCCTTAGAAACCGCTTTTTCCGCATTCTCTAGCCGTGATGCTGCTCCGCCAGCATTCAATGCACGTCGTGATGTCGCGGAAGGCCGCCGGCTGGACTTTACCTCCAGTGGCGGAGAACCCTTCAACGACAAGTTTACTGTGAGTGAGTTGCGTTCCGCTCTCGCTTCGTGCGCGGACACCGCCCATGGTCCGGACGATGTCCCGTACGCCATGCTTCGACACCTGGGTGAGCGAGGCATGGCCTTTCTGTTAGATCTGTTCAACAGGATCTGGGTGGAAGGTCTTCTCCCAGACTCCTGGCGAATCGCTACTGTGCTCGCCTTTCGCAAACCGGGGAGAGATCACTCTACTCCGACCTGTTTCCGCCCAATCTCTCTAACCTCTTGCGTGTGCAAGTTGATGGAGAAATTGGTAAACGTTAGATTAGCTTTTTTCCTGGACAGCGGAGGCCATCTGTCTTCCGCACAGTGCGGCTTCCGCAAGTTCCACTCCACGTCGGATGCTCTGCTCCGACTGGAAAATGCCGTCTGCGAGGCTTTCCTTCGTAGACAGCACTACGCCACGGTGTTTTTCGATCTGGAGAAGGCCTATGATACCGCATGGTGATACGGTATCATGGAGACTCTCTACACGATGGGGGCGAGGGGACGCCTCCCAATGTTTATATCTGAATTTTTGCGAGATCGTCGATTCCGCGTACGGGTGGGGGGAGCTCTCTCCGGCCCAAAGGAGCAGGAAGAGGGTGTCCCGCAGGGAAGTGTCCTCAGTGTCACACTCTTTGCCCTGAGCATCAACGGCATCACCTCGGTGCTGCCGGAAGATGTTCTCGCTACGCTGTACGTGGACGACCTTTCGATCTCTTTTGGCGCGGCCCAGATGCCAACTCTGGAGCGTCGACTCCAACAGGCATTGAACCGCGTCTCTCGCTATACCGAAGCGCACAGGTTTCGGTTTTCTTTGGCCAAGACTAAGGTGGTGCACTTCTGCCGCCATCCACGGCTTCACCCCGACCCAGATTTGTTTCTTAATGGGGTGCGCCTGGATGTGGTTGAGTCGCACCGTTTCCTTGGTCTTGTATTCGACCGACGCCTCACCTGGGAGGCTCATATTCGCAGCCTTAGGGTCTCTTGTACCCGCGCCATGGACATTCTCCGTTCCGTGACGTTCAGCGCTTGGGGCGCTGATAGGGCTACCGCCTTACTTTTTTATCGATCCTTTGTTCGCTCGAAGCTCGACTACGGATGCGAGTTTTATGCATCCGCAGCCGAGCGTTTATTGCGGAAGGTGGATTCGATCCACCACACCGGCCTTCGCCTTGCGACCGGTGCCTTCCGCACTTCCCCCATTGAGAGCCTGTTGGTCGATGCTGGGGAGATGCCACTCGCTCTGCGCCGCGTGCAGTGCATCACTCGCCTGTACGCGCGAGCCCGGCGCCTCCCTCAGTCGCCAACAGCTCTCACTGCATCCGCAGCTGATCTCGATGGTGCCTATGCCGCCGAGAGACGCCAGTCATACCCTAAGCCCTTTGGGTTTAGGGCCAGGAAACTCCTTCGAGAGCTAGATATAGCTCTCGGGCCGGTGGCGCCCCTGGTTCTGCCCAGGACGCCACCCTGGAGGGTACCACATTTGGCTATTTGTCGCCACGCCTCTGCTCCCAAAGCTTGTACTGCGCCGGGAGTATTGCGTTCGACCTTTTTGGAGCACACATCGTGTCACGCTGGAACCGTGCCAGTGTATACGGATGGCTCCAAGTCCCAAGAGGGGGTCGGCTTCCACGCCGTATCCCCTCTGTTTGAAGTCAGCGGGGCTCTACCAGGCGCTGCGTCTGTCTTCACGGCCGAGCTGGTGGCAATACACCACTCGGTACGGGAGATTACGCGACGTGCCCGGTTCGGAGACCGGATTGTGATCTATAGCGACTCACAAAGCGCCCTGAGTGCTCTCGGGGCATTGGAATCTCCGCATCCCCTGGTTCGCGATATCCGTGACGCCACGGTTTTGGCGAGCCGGGCAGATGTCGAGATTATCTTGTGCTGGGTTCCTGGACATGTGGGAATTGCGGGGAATGAGCGCGCCGATGAGGGCGCCAAAGAGTCCGCGAGGACTCTGCGACCGGACCAGCGTTTTGCTCTTCCTCACACCGACTACATGGCAGGAATACGGGCAGCTCTTCGGACTGCTTGGCAAAGAAGATGGGAGACGGTCGAAGGGAACTTAAAGTTGCGTGCCATTGCGCCGCGACTGTTCCCATGGACCTATCCCCCAATGCCGCGGCGGCTTCAGGTTGCTTTCTGTCGTCTCCGAATCGGACACACTCGTGTGACGCATCGCTATCTGGTGGAGCGCTCGCCTGCGCCCTATTGCAACGACTGCGTCGTCCCCCAGACTGTTCGGCACATTCTTGTCGAATGTCCCAGTCTGGGTGATCTTCGCGCACGACACCTGTCCCGGTACCGGGATGGGCGGGGTCGCTACCGCCTGTCCCTTGTACTCGGGACGAGTGCGTGCACTTTGACTGGTGGACTTGCTAACTTTTTGGGGGAGGCCGGCCTTCTCCCTTTTTTTTAACCAGGCTTAATTTTTGTTGTTGTTTTTGTTGTTGTTGTTGTTTTTGTTATTGTTTTGTTATTGTTATTTCTTTTTTGTTGTTCCCTGTTCCATTTTTTGAAGTAGCCTAGAACTAGGCTGTTTGTTTACGGCAACTTATGCCTAAGTCGGCAGTCGCCAGATAGCCCCTTAAATAAATAATAAAAAAAAAAAAATCTTTTAACCTCTCCGTACATATTTTTGGACGGTGCCCTCGTTGGATTTCGTCTCCTTCCGTATACACGGTCTATGTACCTTTCACACATCTCCACTTGCCCTAACATCTGCAAGTGGGTGCCCCAAGTAGACTGTTACACCAGGTACATGGAGGAGTGGCACGCCCTTCCTGCCCCACCTCTCCCGACAGTCTCAAACTAGATTGAAACTACCTTGGCTTTATTCTTTCTAAACATTTCTATTATACCATTTTCGCTTCTTTAGAAACGTTTTTTCGCTTGTTGGTCGTCGGTTAATTTCGCAGGCTAGTCGCCTACCAGCTTTCGTCCATTCATCTCTAGGGAAGGGGTCGCGGTGCTCCCTCTCCCTGGGTGTTTATTTTTAATATGATTGCACTCCACCAAAGTACCGGTGGTGCCGTACGTTGGTTCACCAGGTGAGAAAGGTGTGGATGAATGGTGGTGAACCGGGTGAACTGGCACACATGCGCCCTCTCCTGATCCAGCAACCGGGCCGGGAATTTTGGGGTTCGAGTCCCGATTGTATTTAAAAAAAAAGTGATTCGATGCCGGAAGATGAAATTAATGTAAAAAAATAACCGGACTGGTCAACGAACCGTTGAAGGAACCACATCTTTAGGTAAAATGGTTTCTCCTTCACACGAATCAGGTGGTGAATTGGCGTCCCCTTTACCATCCCTTCCTCTCTGGCAGCCACCCCTACACTGCTCTCTCGAATACGGAGGTCGCCTCTCCAAATCTTCCTAAAGGCCACCAACAAAAGAATAAAAGGAAAAACAGGTTAAGGTTCCGTGATTCTTGAATGGAGTTGGGAGCCAATAATGATCCACTAAAGCAGACTTGCGATAGCGGATCCCCTATCGAGTCTGCTTCCATTTTTTGTGCTTGGAGGTTTGTGACTTTCCCTCCCCCCCCGGCTCTCCACAAGTTCCGTTTAGGTGCTTGTGCGCTGGTGCTCGGTAGTAGCTCGGACGTCTCAATGCTCCGAAAGTCTCCCGTTAACGTAGCTTATTCCCTCCCACGGAGCCATACTGAATGCTTTTCGGATTCTCGATGGCACACCTGTGCAGGTGTTGCCACACTTTACTTCGAATTGTGTTAAAGGAGTACTTTATGCAAGGGTGAGTCAAATGGTTCACCACAGAGATGGCCGAGTCGGGGGAGGTCGGAGTTGAGAGTGTAGTGAGGAAACTGGAAATGATTTTGAGACAACCATACGCTCTTCGTTGCGTTTGAAGGAAGCGGAGCCCTGCATCGGTTCGGGCTGTGTGGAATCGCTACTGTAAGAAGGCATTTGTTCCGTTGTAGGTCTAACATTGCCACCGCTTCGGCCACTTGAACAGAAACTGTCAACTTGAAAAGAAGGGTCAAACTCAAATTTGCGCAACACAGCCTCGTGCGTGAATTGGCGGATCGCGACCTGCTTCCTAGCACGCAGATTCGCATCTGTTTGAAAAAGATTTCCTTGTCGTTCAGACTGTGGACCAAAGTTAGTATTCAAAGGCTGAGGAGGTAATCTTCCAGTCTGCGCGATCAGGCACTCCTAAGACCCTTCGCTCTTGGTCTTACCAGGTCTACGCCTCCACATAATCATTAAATTCAGGAGAGGCAAAACCCAGGGAGTTGGCGCTGAAATACCCCTGGGCTCTTCAAAATCTATCCCAGGAAAGGAAAGTATCAGAGATGTGTAACGGTGTCAGAAGGATTCCAGGTTAAGTTCTACCAGAACCTCCCGATATCGGAAGCAGGTTCATTCGCGACCGCTTTCTACGCATTCTATAGCCGAGATACTGCCCCTCCATCATCCAAAACCCGTCGCACGGGCACTAAAGGCCGCTAACTGGACCACCTCGAGAGACAACTCTTTCAACTACCTGTTTGCCCTGATGATCCAGATCTGTCTCTAAGTGTGGCTCGCCTAGAAGGGGGGGATTCTCAAGTTCCTTGGCTTTGTTATAGACTAACACCTCACCTGGGGAGGCCCATTCGCACTTTAGGCTCTCTTGTATCCGCATCATGCAAATTCTTCCCTTTGTGGCGTTCAACAGATGATGTGTTGAGAGTGCTACCTTCTTAATATTCCTTTTCTCCTTTGTCTGCTCCAAACTAGATTACGGATGCAACTCTTATTTCTCCACACCCGGCTACTGCGGAAGGTGGATTCAATCCACCACTGTCCGCTTGATGATTGATACGTTCAGTACGTCTCCTATAGAGAGCCTCCTTGTCGATTTAGGGGAAGATGCATTTCGCCTCACGGCGTACACAGTGCACTTGTAGGCGCGAGTCTGGTATCTATCTTTCCCACAGACAATTTGCCAGTGACTCTTTGGATAAGAAACGCCAGTGAGGCCGATGGTTATGTTCAAGATGTCCCCTTTGAACGTTTTTCGCCACGCCTCTGCTCCTAAAGCTTTGACAAAACCGGCAGTATTGCATTCTTATTTATTAGAGCACTTCTCTTGCCATTGGAGCTCTGCCGGTGTACACAGATGGTCCTAAGTCCATAGGGGGAATTAGCTCTCATGCTTCTCCCCCTTGTTTGAAGCCGAGGGGGAGGGTTTTTTTTCTGGGCGCTTCCGTTCCTCGTTCAGAGAAAGATTTGTAATTCATAGCGTCTCAGAACGCGTTGAGTGGCCTCAAATCAATTTAATCTCCCCTTTGTTGGATTTCCTTGTCGGCGTTCTTTTTTTAATTCGATCCCCTTTATTCCCAGAGGGCTCAGGTCTTGTTTTTTGTGGTCATTTAAAACCATAATTTTGAAATCTTCAAACCATTCCTTCACAATAGAGGCCTTATGTTTGTGATCGTTGTTCTGATAAAACTTTACTTTTAAAATGGCTTAAGTAATCTTCTTTCCACACTGTTCCATCCAATTTCAACTAGACTTCCTGCAGCATTACCAGCAAAGGAATCCTATAACTTTTATTCTTCCACGTTGTTTTGCGGTTGGTATATGTTTTTTTGTAAGAAGCACTTCCCACATTTTACGCCAAATATGTATTCTGGAATTACGGCCAAATAGGTTTATTTTTTATCCTCTCCTCTAAAGTTTTAGCACGGTACACTAACGCCTTTGTAAGCGTTACGCTTGTGACAATGTACAATGTGAGGTTTACAAAGATATGCCTTTATGCCAAGTAGCTAGTGAGGTCATATCGGCGTAGAACTCTTCTGTAACATTAACTTCAGCTGCAACCAAACCTAGACGTATTTGCTTCTTAGCGGTGTGACCGTCAACTTTATTTACAATGCTAAGAATATTGGCGGGTAATAATGTGGGATTTCTCCCACTTTTGGGCTGTTTATACTCTTACAATGGTCCTATCATGGCGTATGATTGTTTGAACTGGTGACCGCGCGATGTTCGTTCGCTTTGATATTTCTTCATACGTATTTTCCTTCATTTTGGTGACTTCATTGCTTGCGACCCGCCTGTCGAGAATCTCAAGACAAAAACACGAACGCACAGCATCGCACAACACTTAAATCGCATAGTTATCCCGAACTACTTCAACACTTACTCCCAAAACACCTGCCAGGACATCACCCCCAATTCAACCGAGCTAGCCACCAAAACAACCTGGAAACCCCATACGGCATTATTGTCCGATCACTTTCCAATTATCATACAAATCGCTCTCGAGAAACCCATACATTCACCAACCTCATACACTTACACTAAACACAGTGGCTTAAACGAGGCGTACACGCACTTTCCCATCATTCTTTCAATCGACAACAACAAACACATCCAGAGTGGAAACATAACACGCTCTAACCCAAACTTCTTTCAGAAATCAGAAAGCTCACAAAAACGAGGGACAGCCTACGACAAAAAAAAAACACGAGCTCGAAACGCCACAAACAGCATTAAGACAAACATAGCGCCCAAACACTAAAAACACCATTAAAAATTTAACACGACACATTCAATCATAATATCCAACAAAAATAGAGACGACACCGACAAGCATTCCCCGACACTTTAAACCACAAAACAGAAAAAAAATCTGCCAAACCATTAGGGGACTTGCAAACTCAAACATCGGTGAGCAAGATACACCGTAACCCATCTACTCGAGCGCAAAGAGGGTCAACTTCACCAAACAGGCATCACCCTCATACAGCAGAATACAAAAATGGGCAACAGAACTCATGGCCTCTCACAGGACCACAAAAACAAATACCTATACTCACTTTCAATTGACCACGACATGTCCAGACAATCCACCACATAAATGGCATCACAGGTTACAGACAGGCTATACCCTCCCCCGCCTCTGAACCTGACAATATATCAAATATCAATCTAAAGCACCTTGGTATAAGGGCCATCGACACTCTTACACAAATCTTCCACAACTCAATCTCTCATAACTATTCTAAAGTCTGGAAGTCTCCCCAAATAATAGCTATTTTCGAGCCAAATAAAGTACCAACTGACTGCACAGCATACCACTCTATCTCCCTACTCTCTACCCCCTCCAAAATCACGAAAGGCCTCGTACCCAACCCCTTATCTAACTAAATATTGCATTCAACAAGTATTGTACCAACAACCCGCTTATACAAAAATGATTCAACTACCTCATACCACCATTTAGAGCAGTAATGGCGACAATCGGCACAAGCAAAACTTTCGATACTGTACCCAATCACATCCTCAACAACAAAAACCTAAACACCACACTCGACTTCAACTATAAAAAATGAGACGCTAATTTTCTCACAGGCAACCAAGCACAAGTAATAAACCACGGCAAAGTATTACGAACACACTGCATACACACTGGATTTCCTAAAAGGATCCGTACTCTTTCCCACTCTCTTTAACCAATTTCTCCACGACAGTCCCCTCCGTAAGCCCAACATAGTATTCTACAAATACGCAGATGACACCCACATAGTCGCATAATACCCTGTCACGGGGTGCCCAAGAAAAAGAAGACACGGTGGTTATATACTATTTAATAGCCTTAGAGTTCTACTATCGTTTGGTTACCTCGGTGATGGAGAGAGAGTGTCGAATCTTAACGTGAGAGCGCCGAGGGTCTGTAATGAAGTTTGGACCGAGATTCCCAATGAGTTGGAAGCTTGCTCTTTAGGTTCCGAGCAAGTTCTTCGACCGCTTCCTTAAGGCCGTCGAGTTTACGTCTAAGGCCAAGCCGCTCATCACACATGAGAGTTGCTTGATCCCTTGCTGGAGGTGATTGGAGCTCGTTCTCGCATGAAAGAAGTGTGATTCTGTGAATTTGGCCGTACTGGAAATTCGGGTTCAGGTTCCCGTAGTTTTGTATTGGTTGGAATGGTTCATTTGAGATCTCAAATTTTGACCAGACCCTTGTCATCACACGTCGATGCGACTTGCGGGGTGTGGTTTGGCAAGTACATTATATGCATCAGTACCGCATCTCATGGTAATATCATCCTAGGCTCGAGAGTCTTTCTGAGCGCAGAGATGCTGAGCACAGAGATAGCAAAAGAAACGATAGATTGACATCTCATTGTGCTTTCAGTGAAGTTGCTGCCTTAAACCATATCTCTCGTGCCGCATTGTGCAGTATCGTTGCTTGAAGCTTGCTGAGTTGTAGGACGAAGATTTGAGGGACGCACTTGCGAGCAGTAGTAACCTTTCATTGCCGGGTTTTGCAGTGAGTTCAGATTATTATTCACGCACTGAGTTTTCGCGTAACGACTGGGGTCACTAATGTCAAGGTGACAGGTTGCATTGACAGGGTTTTGGTCACAGGCACTGTAAACCTGAATGAGTGGAAAGGTGATTTTGATTGAAACTTAAGTATGGTTGGAACAAGCGTGGGATATTTCTCCTTGGCTAATTCCATTGCAATAATAACCTCTTCTTCATTCAGCGCTTTGCCCTGAAATGAAGGATGAAGGAGCCTGTTGGAAAGCAGGTGAGCCTTGGTGATTAATTCTTCATACCTTTTCCTACCAGTTTACCACTTGCTGAGTGTTTGTAGTGTCCACATATTTCCTTTCAAAATATCAACTGCTTGAGCAAAGGTACAGTTGTCATTTTGTACCTGATCAAAGGCCTTAGCTATTGCCTGCAATTCAGCCAAAAATTGCTCAGTGGAGCGCTTTACCCAAGATTGGAGATACCTTACATCATGGTCACTGGTACAGACCACAACAGGATGTCATACAGAGATGATGCAGTAGTCTTTTTAATTCATGTATTTTATCTCCTTTTAGTTATAAATATGCTAAACTATATCGTGTAACATTTAAATTTCAGATAGAACATTAAATGAGTAAAGAATTTATTTAAATCAAATGAATCGGAGTTTTTTAATTTAAAAAAAATGAACAATCCTATGTTCACTCACGTAAAAGTAGCCAATTTCAAGGGGTGTCCAATATCGCGGGTTGCCCAAGTAAAATAAGATACCGCGGCTATATCCAATTTAATAGTATTAGAGTTCTAATGAACGGCTGCTAAGTTGCTCTCGATTGGTTATCACAATGAAGGATAGAGAGTAGCGAATCGCAACGAGATCTCTCTCGTTGCGATTCGCTACTCTCTATCCTCAACGACACAGGGCAGAACACAGAGGCCCCCAGAGAGATAGAGAAGATCCGTGCTCGCAGACGAGCAAATGCGGAATGTTTCTTTGAGTCACTGCCTCATTTGGTACTCCAATTAGATTATAGACGACTCCATGGCGAGTCAGTGCAAGTCGCATAAACCTAAAACACACTCGAACAGCTCATAATCTACAACTCTGCATCACAAGACTCGAACGCAGGTTGCAACAGAACCAAATAACTCACCTTCAAAATGCTCTGTTACTCTCTTCACAACCGGCAACCTAAACACCCCCGCATCACTTTAGCAAACACGCCACTCAACTTAAACAAAACGCCAACAGTGCTCGGTTGTCACACTATATAAGAATAAATTTCCAAAAAAACACACGAGAAATACAACAAAGTTAACAATACAATGAACGGACTCAGAGTACCCGAATTAACCACATTCTAGCAATCCAAGGAACTCCTCACTCACACATACTACTAATATATCCATCCCTCACTTGGCTATGCCTCCACAGCCTTGGTACCAAACCTAGCCACCACTCACCTCAGCACATTAAAGAGGACACACACAAAAAAACTACGCCAAACAATAAGTTACACCCGCACCACTACCATTAACCAGCAACATGAAATAGGTGCTTCCAAACACCTTTTCGAACGCAGGGGAACACAATTTCTCCACAGTACAAAGAAAAAAAACACCCATGCAAGACCCACCCCACCCTCCACGACCCCATCACACATAGATCAGCAAGATATACACTCCCTGGGTGGGTCCAAACCACCTCATCAACGCCATTCCACCGGACATCAACCCCAAAGGAAAGAGCCCTGCCACGACACAAAACGGGTCGGGGTCGCCATGGCAATGCTCCGGTGCTCTACCCACCCCAAACTAAACACGTTCCAATACTGCGCTCATCCGACCGACACAAACATCAGACACCAGAAACCAGACACAGTCGAACGCTTATGTATAACATGCCCAACAAAAGTACCACTGAGACAAAACGTCCAGATACACCGGGTGGAAAGGTTTCTGGGAGAACCCACTCCGGTCGGCGGAGTTCATCATATGCTGGCGGGTCAGGGGAGAGACCCAAACCGGGCGCCACATAAGCAACTTGTGTTCCGAACGTCCCAAACCCACTAACGCGCTTTCTCATGGCTTGCCCTTTGTCCATTCAGAGGTGGGGGCCACAAAATCCTGGAACGATATATATATATATATATATATATATATATATATATATATATATATATATATATATATATATATATATATATATCATGAGCCCGAGAGAATGATATATACGATACTCCGATAAATATAAATGAATACAAACTTCTAAAGTAAGTGATCAATACATCTTTACTAGGTGGATTTAATTTTCTTGACCACACTTAATCCTGAGCTCGTACCTGTGATCTTTGTCCGAACAAGTTCGTGAAGAAACTACGCCCTTCCAGCCCCAGCATTCAGGTACCTGTACCCCCCCACCATCCTCACCTGCTGTCTTTCTCAGTGTGCTTTACTTAGAGTACAAGGTGAGATCCGACCCCTGGGTTGCTTTAAGGCGGCAGCCGCAAAAAGCAAAGTGGATCAGAATCGCCACTTCCATCCCGTGACTAACCATGCTTCCTGTGGCTTAACTTTGCTCAGGATGGGAAAGGGTTTCCTCTACCTTATGCCGCGACGGGCTTGCTACATGGTATTGTCCTTCTTTCTTTGTTTTTATTTGTCTGTTATCTCTTCCTACATTTAGTGAAATTCCCCTCCTTGGTTACACTTAAGAGGAGGGGCGGTCAATAAGTTTTGCAATTCGGATATGAGGAAACGAGATATGAGGAAAAGTGTTTTATTATTTTTCAATATAACTACCCTCGACTTCAATGCACTTACGCCACTTGCCCCTGAGGCTTCGAATTCCCGACAACCAGAAATCTCCCGACTGCTCTTCAATCCACTCCTGGACGGCGAGCTGGACATCTTCATCGTCCCCAAACCGGCGTCCACGCAGTGCAGCCTTGAGCTGGCGGAATAAAAAGTAGTCGCTAGGGGCCAGATCTGGACTGAGCTCCTCGCATCTGCACTCGCGCAGGGCAGCTTGGGCAACTCTGCCCCGTAAGGGGCGCGGCGATTTGCCATCCTGGCCGCCGTGCTGACGGGACTCAGCACCCCGCCGACCCCAGCTTAGCCTCTTCTTCTTCCTTCAAAACACTTGTTTCCTCGCTTTTCATACAACCGTCCCGCATCGGGGCTGAGGGGGAAGGGGACAATATTCCCTAACCCCTGAGCTCCGGTCTGGGGTGGCTGGTTTTTAACAACCTGCTTCATCCCCACCCATACCTTCCTCACATCCCTTTTCCTCTCCTCTTCACAATCTATATTTTTTTACGCCGTGTCTAAGGTGGAGCCGCCATGCCGATGGACTGCCAGGCCACCAGGCGGGAGGGGTGGTCCGAAATGGCGGCGCCTGGCTCTGCCAGGCCTGTAATCACCTCTTGCAGTGCGGGCAACTGCAAGAGGTGATGAGCTATTGCGTCCCGTGGCACAAATAGGGTCACCATGCCCATGGATCAATTCATAAAAGCTCAAACCCCTTTAACTCCCCCTTGCTCATCGACGGAGCCGCCCTCGGGCAGCTCCAGCCAAAAAATGGAGGTCCGCCCCCCTGTGCTTGCGCAGGGGAACCTCCATATTTCTCTAACCAGAGAGGAGGCTTACTCATCTCCTTCGCTTACGGGTGGAGGGGACTCCCCCTCACCCCCTTCTCTGAGATGCTTTCGGGCACCTCCCCTTTTTCAGCGGCAGTCCCCTCTTTTATTTCCAAAGGGACTGCCAAGAAAGCCAGCAGGCAGCCCATTGCCGACCGCCCCTCGTGTAAGCGGCTCGGTAGGGCAAACCCCCTTAGGGGGGAGAGGGAAGCCAGGCCCCTTCGGTCGCTTCCCTCAAAAGACCTGCTGGCAAGAATTTTAAACCTTGCCGGGGTCAAGGCCTGTGCCTCCCCACACAAGACTGACGACACTGCCAAGGGGACCTGCGATGTCCTAAGAGGAGATGGCCAACTGGAGGCCCCTCTTGTGATAGGCATGGTCCTTGAGGAAACCCAGCCTCAGATGGTAGGGTCTTCCATGGGGGGGGAATCCGAGCTCGGCGACAAATACCGAACCTGAATCCGCCCCTATGCAAGGTCCTCCTCAAACGGCTGGGCATTCTGAGGCAGTACAAGGAGGGGAGGGATCTCCTCCGGATGGTGCCCCTGCGACGACCAGGATCTTCTCCATTTCGGAGAAGGACCTGGCTGAGGCCGGTCCATCTGGCCTAGGGGCTTCTACCGGCGGAGGTGAGAAGCGGGTTCATTCCCCGCCCTCCTCTCCTAAAAAGAAAAAGAAGACAAGAAAGACTAAGAAGACTCGGGGCTCCTCTCCACCCGCGGGGGCTACGGGGACGGATGGGTCTGCTGCCACTCTGGCAAGCGACTAAGCCAAGATCGGCAAAGCCGGCCCCTCTGCCCCCCCGGGTACGGAGCTCCTGACTATGACAAAGACGAAAAGTGCACAGGGCGGAGCCTCGATGACATCAGGGCCCCTGATTCAGAGGTTACCTGGCGTTTTCGAGCCCGCTGGCTTCAAACGCTTCCTCGTTATTCGCTCCACTGATGGTACCATGTTGTCAAAGGGCAACATGATCCATCAGAGGAGAGGATTAGCTAGTGCAATTGGTAGAGAGCCGAAGGTGACCCGTTTCTCGCACGGGAGCCTTCTGGCGAATGCGGCAAATCCCGCCGAGGCGGCCAAGATAAGTGCTCTTCGGACACTCCATGGCACCCCGGTGAATGTGACGCCTCACTCTACCATGAACTTTGTGAAAGGAGTAGTTTATGCGAGGGAACTCGTTGACTACTCCATTGAGGACATCACCCTAGAGCTGGCCGACCATGTGGCGGTCAAGGTCGAACGTGAGAAAACAGGGAGGGGCCTCGAGACCCACCCCTACACTCTTCGTCACGTTCGACTGTGACATGCTCCCTGAGTCGGTGCGTGCCGGTTGGTAACGCTACCACGTGAAAGCATTCGTGCCACTCCGCGGCTGTGCTATTACTGTCACCGCTTCGGCCATACGAATCGCTCATGTAGACGTGCAAAGTCGGGGTCACCCGAAGTATGTGTAAATTGCTCCAAGGTCGCACACGATAAGTCCAACTCGTGTGTGGCCAAGTGTGTCAATTGCGGAGAGTCGCACCCCGCTTCTTCGAAGCAATGTGGTGCATATCTCCTTGAGAAAGAAATCCTGGCCGTTCAGGCCCAGGATCGACTCTCATTCCGCGAGGCTAAGGACTTAGTCCTGGCGCGCCCGGCTCTGCCTGGGACGTCATATGCCTCAATAGTTAGAAAGGCACCCTCTGCTCCTGGCCCATCCAGGCCAACGAGCACGGTTGTTTCCGCGCCCATTTGGAGCCCTTCTGCGGGCTCTACCCAACCTGGGCGCTTCCCTGGTAGAGCTGGCGGCAAAAAGGGTTCATACCCAGCCCCGGCTAAAACCAGGCCTTCCCCCTCTTCCCCCAGCATGACCGTTTCGCGTAAGGCGAAACGGCCACGCGCCTCCACCGAGTCGTTAGGCTCACAGGAGGCAACACCCCTGAAGATGGTCGCTAGGCCATCTTCGGGGGTTCCTAAAGCTGTCCCCCGAAAGGAGGACAGCAACAAAGGAGCTTCGGCTCCTTCGCCCACGCCCCGAGGTGGAGCGAGTGGCTCGGAGACGGTGGTTCCTCGAAAAGAGGGCCCCCCCGCCTCCCAAGCCGCTACGCCCGCCTAAGGTTTCGAGGCGGAGGGAGGAAAAGACTCGCATGGCGAGCCCAACCTCCACCAATAAGTCCTCGAAGGCGATAGCGCCTTCAGCGCTTTGTCCGGCCAACAGCGCCCGGGGTTCTGCCCCCGGGAAGCATACGGCTATTCCCGTGAGGGTCTTCAGTTCCAGGAGGGCCCCCGCGTCTGCTCCGAGCTAGGCCTGGAGGGCATATTCCTTCAATGGAATTGCTGTGGACTCCGGGCCAACTGGGAGGAGCTGCGGAGGCTCGTCTCGTTCCGTTTCCCGTTAGCTATCTTTTTGCAGGAGACTATGCTAGGTGCGTGCCCCCTGCCTGCCCTCCCGCGGTATAAGGGTCTTGCGACCCCACCACCGCGGGATGGCCGGGCTGGAGGATGCGCGGTTTACACCCGGCATGATGTTTCCGTTCTTCCTTTCTCTTTAGATACCTCCTTTCAGGCAGTGACTGTGCAGCTGCACCTGGATAGGAGGTATACTATCGTTTCTGCGTACATTCCACCGTCAGCTGACTTCGACGCGGGGGACTTCCGCCGCGTCGTGGCATGGTTGCCGAGGCCCTATCTCTTGCTTGGAGATCTGAACGGCAGGCATCCTCTCTGGGGAGATTACTCCATAAATCCCAGGGGACAAGTCCTTGCCGATCTAATCGAAGAGCTTGAGATGGGTGTCCTAAACGTGGATGAGTTTACGCATCACTGTCCGTAAACCGCTTAATTTTCTTGCTTTGACCTATCTTTGTGCTTCTCGGATGCACAGCCTGATTTTGATTGGTGCGTGGTCGATGACCTCCATGGTAGTGATCACTTTCCCATTCAAATATCATTTTCAGGGCAACTGCCACCTGAGAGCCCACCTCGGTGGTGCTTGGCGCGGGTGCAGTGGCCTGCATTTCAGGAAATGACTGAATTCTCTATCTCAGTCGAGGAGTTTAGGTCGGTAGATGAGGCCGTTGAGTTCTTCTCCGGCAACCTTATCGCCGTGGGCCTGACTACTATTCCTAGGACGTCTGGCCGTTTTTGCACGCCGACCACTCCCATGTTAGTCGGCCGAGTGTGAGACGGCCCTCAAACAGAAGCGTTATGCCTACATGCGCTATAAGCGCCGCCCGAACGATTTCACTGTTGGTGAATTTCGTCGGGCTAGGGCTAGGTTCCGGTATATTTCGAAGCACGCCCGCCGCTCTTCTTGGCGGGCATACGTGTCTTCACTTAACGGGAAGACCCCTTTAGCTGAGGTGTGGAAGCGAGTCAAAAGGATTCGGGGCAAGTTCTTGCAGGACCCCCCTCCCGTTCTCCAGGAGAATGGGACCCCAATTTTGGACCCCGCGTCCGTGGCGGAATCCTTAGCGACCGCTTTTTCCGCATTCTCTAGCCGTGATGCTGCTCCGCCAGCATTCAATGCACGTCGTGATGTCGCGGAAGGCCGCCGGCTGGACTTTACCTCCAGAGGCGGAGAACCCTTCAACGACAAGTTCACTGTGAGTGAGTTGCGTTCCGCTCTCGCTTCGTGCGCGAACACCGCCCATGGTCCGGACGATGTCCCGTACGCCATGCTTCGACACCTGGGTGAGCGAGGCATGGCCTTTCTGTTAGATTTGTTCAACAAGATCTGGGTGGAAGGTCTTCTCCCAGACTCCTGGCGAATCGCTACTGTGCTCGCCTTTCGCAAACTGGGGAGAGATCACTCTACTCCGACCGAGTGCCGCCCAATCTCTCTAACCTCTTGCGTGTGCAAGTTGATGGAGAAATTGGTAAATGTTAGATTAGCCTTTTTCCTGGACAGCGGAGGCCATCTGTCTTCCGCACAGTGCGGCTTCCGCAAGTTCCACTCCACGTCGGATGCTCTGCTCCGACTGGAAAATGCCGTCTGCGAGGCTTTCCTTCGTAGACAGCGCTACGCCACGGTCTTTTTCGATCTGGAGAAGGTCTATGATAACGCATGGCGTTACGGTATCATGGAAACTCTCCACACGATGGGGGCGAGGGGACGCCTCCCAATGTTTATATCTGAATTTTTGCGAGATCATCGATTCCGCGTACGGGTGGGGGGAGCCCTCTCCAGCTCAAAGGAGCAGGAAGAGGGTGTCCCGCAGGGAAGTGTCCTCAGTGTCACACTCTTTGCCCTGAAAATCAACGGCATCACCTCGGTGCTCCCGGAAGATTTTGTGGCTACGCTCTACGCGGACGACCTTTCGATCTCTTTTGGCGCGGCCCAGATGCCAATTCTGGAACGTCGACTCCAACAGGCATTGAACCGCGTCTCTCGCTATACCGAAGTGCACAGGTTTCGGTTTTCTTTTGCTAAGACCAAGGTGGTGCACTTCTGCCGCCATCCACGGCTTCACCACGACCCAGATTTGTTTCTTAATGGGGTGCGCCTGGATGTGGTTGAGTCGCACCGTTTCCTTGGTCTTGTATTCGACCGACGCCTCACTTGGGAGGCTCATATTCACAGCCATGGGGTTTCTTGTACCCGCGCCATGGAGATTCTCCGTTCCGTGACGTTCAGCGCTTGGGGCGCTGATAGGGCTACTGCCCTACTTTTTTATCGATCCTTTGTTCGTTCCAAGCTCGACTACGGATGCGAGTTTTATGCATCCGCAGCCGAGCGTTTATTGCGGAAGGTGGATTCGATCCCCAAACCGGCCTTCGCCTTCCGCACTTCCCCCATTGAGAGCCTGTTGGTCGATGCTGGGGAGATTCCACTCGCTCTGCGCCGCGTGCAGTGCATCACCCGCCTGTACGCGCGAGCCCGGCGCCTCCCTCAGTCGCCAACAACTCTCACTGCTTCCGCAGCTGATCTCGATGGTACCTATGCCGCCGAGAGACGCCAGTCATACCCTAAGCCCTTTGGGTTTAGGGCCAGGAAACTCCTTCGAGAGGTAGATATAGCTCTCGGGCCGGTGGCGCCCCTGGTTCTGCCCAGGACGCCACCCTGGAGGGTACCACATTTGGCTATTTGTCGCCACGCCTCTGCTCCCAAAACATGTACGGCGCCGGGAGTATTGCGTTCGACCTTTTTGGAGCACATATTGTGTCACGCTGGAACCGTGCCAGTGTATACGGATGGCTCCAAGTCCCATGAAGGGGTCGGCTTCCACGCCGTATCCCCTCTGTTTGAAGTCAGCGGGGCTCTACCAGGCGCTGCGTCTGTCTTCACGGCCGAGCTGGTGGCAATACACCACTCGGTACGGGGGATTACGCGACGTACCCGGTTCGGACACCGGATTGTGATTTATAGCGACTCACAAAGCGCCCTGTGTGCTCTCGGGGCATTGGAATCTCCTCATCGCCTGGTTCGCGATATCCGTGACGCCACGGTTTCGGCGAGCCGGGCAGATGTCGAGATTATCTTCTGCTGGTTTCCTGGACATGTAGGAAATGCGGGGAATGAGCGCGCTGATGAGGGCGCCAAAGAGTCCGCGAGGACTCTGCGCCCGGAACAGCGTTTCGCTCTTCCTCACACCGACTACATGGCAGGAATACGGGCAGCTCTTCCGACTGCTTGACAAAGAAGATGGGAGACGGTCGAAGGGAACTTAAAGTTGCGTGCCATTGTGCTGCTACTGTTCCCATGGACCTATCCCCCAATGCCGCGACGGCTTCAGGTCGCTTTATGTCGTCTCCGAATCGGACACACTCGTGTGACGCATCGCTATTTGATGGAGCGCTCGCCTGCGCCGTATTGCGACGACTGCGTTGTCCCCCAGACTGTTCGTCACATTTTTGTCGAATGGCCCAGTCTGGGTGATCTTCGCGCATGTTTCTCGTCCCGGTACCGGTATGGGCGGGGTCGCTACCGCCTGTCCTTTGTACTCGGGACGAGTGCGTGCACATTGACTGGTGGACTTGTTGACTTTTGGGGGGAGGCCGGCTTTCTCCCTTTAATTTAACCGGGTCTAATTGTTGTTTTTGTTATTGTTTTATATTGTTATTGTTATTTCTTTTTATTGTTGTTTCCTGTTCAAATTTTTTAAAGTAGCCTAGAACTAGGCTGTTTGTTTACGGCGACTTATGCCTAAGTCGGCAGTGGCCAGATAGCACCTTAATTAAAAAAAGTTAAAAAATTGGGCAATTCTGGCCTTGTGGACTTTGACGATGTTGAAGTCGATCATGGAGCGTGAGGTTTCTAGGGACCCAACGAGCAGATACCTTGGCCATGGCCAAATTTTCGCAGATCATGTTGATAACACTTCCATGTGATATTCCAAGTTCTCGCTCGATTTCTTCGACCTTCACCCGTCGATTTTCGAGGATCATCCTCTCCACACGGGCCACCTTGGTCACGTCTGATGGGCTTCCTGGACGGAGGCATCTTCAAGGGACTCGCGACTATAGCGAAACTCCCAATTCCAGCGAGCAATGGTTGCATAGGAAGGGGCGGTGTCAGTGTACACTGCAACCATGCGTTCATTGATCTCTTTTGCATTCTTGCCTTCCTTGGTCAAAAATTTGACCACTGCGCAGTGCTCAACCTTCTCCATTGTTGAAAAGTTTGTGACTGACGATCTGCGATCAGCTACTGCTTCTTAAATAGACGAGGCAGGAGCGTGCGGCTGCAGGTCCTGACTTGTCATAACTTGTCCTAACACCCCCACAAACAGCCATTTTCTTTCCTCTGTTTTGCCCTACCGATTCCCAAAACTTATTGACCGCCCCTCGTATCTACGGTTTTATATTTTAAATCCTTATTCGTTTATTTCCTTCTATTTATTTTTTTTTATATACACCATTCAGTGCGCAAATAAAGCAGGGCATAGGTTCCAACCCCTTGTGGAACCCTTGAGAAGATTTTGTACTTTTATTTAGTAGGAAAAAAGTAAAGTGCTAACCAACGTGGGTACGCCAGGAAAGTTTGTGATTGGGGAAGGGTTCGTAAAGAAATTGGTGACGTTAGGGGAATTCAAAATTGGTCGAAGCTATAAAGCCAGATTGGTTGAGTTAGGAGGATAGGTGTTTTGGAGGGGGGGGGGGATAGGTCGACTGAAGACCTGGTTGGATTACACTCTCTCCTCCTTGAAGGTGAAATATTTGGAGGGCGAGATGAAGGAGCTGGCGGAATCCGCCGGCCGCCTCGACGCTCACCGAGAGGAGGAGTTACTCCTCGAGATCGACAACTTGACCCGACTCCTCCACTCCAAAGACTCCACCCACCAGGACTTCCACTTGCCCTACGTAAGTATCCGTCCTTGAACAAGCGGGAACAACGGAAAGTCCTTTGAACGGGGGACTATCCCAAGCCGCGATCGCTTATTTAATATTTATATTTGAAGCAATTAATAAAAAATACCATTAAATTACACTTGTTCTTATTTAATTAATAAATTATTAACTATTTCTTTAATTATATATTTAATTAATCAATTAATTACTAATGAATTATTCATGTAATTTTATCGTGTAATTATTTACTTGTTATTAAATATCGTGTAATTTTTTACATTTGTAATTAATTTTCGTGTCATTTTTTACATATGTAATTAATTTCTTCATTATTTATTTAAAAAAAACAACATTAGGAGTGCTGGACTAAGAGGAATTATCAGTGTTTGTAAGGTACACGATCATTAGGGCGCGCAACTCTCCGAAATCTGTCTCCCGTCCCGCATGGAGGAATGAAGACCGTAAATCTGGCTCTTGAGAGCCAGATTTGCCAGGACCAACGAGGGAACCCTTAAACTGTCGAGGAGGAACCCTGTCACGAGTGGTCTCCTCAAATGGACAAAATCAGATTCAACAGAGTTGCGTTCCCTGTCGAGCCTCACTGCCTCAAGCAGTCTCCTCTTTAGAGTTCTCGGATTATATGCCTACCTCACATTTTTGCTTCACTATCTTGACTATTTAAGAGCCTCGTTTCATTTTTTTTGGCGATAGGTGCAGAGATGCCCTCGTTTTTTTTTAAATTTCTTTTTTGATATAAGTAATAAATGACAGGACTGGACGCAGGAGTTGAAGGCGAAGAATCGGAAGCTCGAAGAGGGACTGATCACGAAACAGGACGAAATCGAACAGCTAATCCGAGAGCGAGAGGTGGGTAGCACAGTGTCTGGTCCACACCCTCACTCATCATCATTATCATCATCTAAAACAGCTTCCTCGTGGATCACAACAAATTACAACATTACTTAAGTTGCTCCCGGCTAAGGTCCATCTCTTTGCCGGTGGCATCCTCGGCGAACTCCGCACAACGGACGAGTCCATCTCGCAGTTTTGCGAGTTTTATGCATGTTGGGAATATGTGTGTGTGTTGAGCTGTGTCTAGTTCCTGGTGGCTGTGGGGGCAGATGTATGTATCGGTCAAGGCCAGTGCGATATTTGTGTGAGTCGAGTGTTGGGGGGTGACTGCACCGGAGCCTTTCCAGGGTGACCCTTATGTGAAGTGGTAGGGATATTTCTTCTGTGTTAATTTCCTTGGAATGGCCTTGTTGGGGTTTGAGCCCAGAGATTGGAGGCAATGCTGTACTATGTGTGTTGGATTGTTTTGTGCGTAATGGTTGCTTTGTTATAGTGGTGTGATATTCCTTGGAGTATCTTGGGTATGTTCTTAGGGTATAGTACATGTTACGTAGAGGATGTTAAGGGCATGTAATGATATGGGGTTGTGTAGGTTACGCGTATTATGGAGAACTTGGTTCCGGAGAGGTCAAGTTTAGTGTTTTATGACAAAACCTTTGTTTCGGTGTAAGTGGTTTATTTGGGTGCTGATGGGGGGGAAGGGGCAGGACCGTAAAGGCATAGGCGAGTGCGGGTTGGATGTACTGCTTGTAGGTGAGGAAGTTGGATACATTGGAATGCTCAAATGTGGTTCCTGTGAGTGATCGAAGTGTGTTCCTTTTTAAGAACATACGAAAAGGAGGAGTCTGCAAAAGGGTAATCAATAGCCGAATCGAGGCAGTTCCTGATCCTATCCCCAAGTCCAGTTTACTCTTAAAACTTCCCAGGAAGGACGGTTCTATTACCTGACTATTGAACCTCTTCCATTCTCTCCAGCTTGATTTGTAAACCAATTTCTACAAATCTCTTTCCTAAACCTTGTACTCGAGGTGAGTTCGTGCACATCCACGCGGTGTTATCGGTTATAGAGTTTTTGCAAGAGGCTTGCTTGCCTCCATGTATTTGCCTTTTAGGGTTTGGGGGTGCATGTTTGGAACTTGGAGGGAGCTGGCCACTTTCCAACACCTGACCATGCTTTTTTATTGTTTTTTTTTTGTCTTAGTTGCTATTTTTGAAGTTTGTTTTTGTGGGTTTAAGTTGGTTCTAGTTTTGTGTAGTCTTTTAAATATTTAACCTATGGGTTTGATAAAATTTTTGAAAAATATAATAATTTGTAATTTGGGCGACTATGCCCTTTTTGCCAGTCTCAGACTGTCGCCTAAAATATAATTACATACATTTTCACACTCCCCAATTTGCTATACATATTTTTTTACCAACCTCTTTTCGAAAACCTTTTGGCATAGATGCCATCGATACCTTTTGCTTTTCATCTGAAATAAAAAAAAAATGGACATATCTTGATTCCGGGCATTTGTACCTCGCTTCTGTGTACCTCGTGATTTTTAAGTATGTGTGTAATCGGCTCGGTCTCGTGCACAGGTTAGTGAGGCGACAAAGCGACAGCTCGAGAGTGAAGTGCTCGACCTTCAGACTGAGCTGGAGAGGTCCACTCATAACATCGATCGCCTGACGGCGGATTTGGAAGACGTCAACGATCACCTGGCAGCATCTCGAGGTAAGACATTGTCTCTTTTGGATTGGTCTCGTTTCTTCGGTCTATTGGTCCTTTTCGCTTATTGGTCTGTTTGCTGTTTATCCTTTTCTTTCTCTGGTTTGTTTGCAACTTGGTTGTAATTTTTGTATGTTGGTCTTTTCGTATGTGGCTTGAATTTTTTTTTTAACAGCGCCCATCTGGCGACTGCATTCAAGGGCATAAGTCGCCGCAATTACAATTCCAGCCTAGTACTAGGCTACTTTGAAATTCCCCAAGCCAAACGAAACAAAGAAAAACAAGAACAAAGAAATAAACAAAAATTAAGAAACCGAACAAAGGCAAGAAGAAGAGGCACGCTCGGGCGTCGGCGGAAGGCCCGCCCATCTCGGTGAATGATCGTGCGACTAACACCAAAAAGAGTCAAATTTAATGGAGTAGGCCACCCTCCAAAAAGTCAGATAGTCCACAAGTTTGTGTGCATGAACCCGTCCCGAGTATGAGTGACACCGCTCGTCCCGCTACCGAACAGTCCTGGGGTTAACACAGTCGTCGCACTGAGATGAAGGGGAACGCTCCATCAAGTGGCGGTGCTTCCCGCGAGTGTGTCCAATTCGGAGACAACTGAAAACGACATGAAGCCGTCGTGGCATTGGGTAGGGGGTTGGGGGTGAGGTCATGGGAACAGTCGCGGCGCAATGACACGTAACTTTAAGTTACTCTCGGCCGTATCCCTTCTTCTTTGCCGTGATTCCTGCCATGTAGTCGGTGTGAGGAAGAGCGAAACGCTGGTCTGGTCGCCCAATCCTAGTGGACTCGGACATTCCCACATGTCCAGAAAACCAGCAGAAGATAATCTCGACCTTCACCCGGCTCGCGGCAACCGTTCCGTCACGGATAGCGCGAATCAGGCTGTGTGGAGATTCCACCCCACAATGCTGCGAAGGCTTCAGGTTGCTTTCTGTCGTCTCCGAATTGGACACACTCGCGGGACGCACCGCCACCTGATGGAGCGCTAGCCAGCGCCCTACTGTGAAGACTGCGTTTTTTCCCAGACTGTTCGGCACATTCTTGTTGAATGTCCCAGTCTGGGCGATCTTTGCGCACGTTACCTGTCCTGGTATCGGGATGGGCGGGGTCGCTACCGCCTTTTCCTTGTATTCGGGACGAGTGCGTGCACATTGACTGGTGGACTTGTAGACTTTTTGGTGGAGGCCGGCCTTCTCCCATTTATTTAACCAGTTTTTGTTTTTTTTCTTATAGGTCGCACGTTCCTACGCCGGGGGACCTCCCCCCGACGCAGGAGCTTGCTTCCTGCTTCTTTCCCTTTCCCCCTTTTTTAAAATTTTTAGTGTTGGGTTTGTTTGTTTTTTTGTGTTTTTTTAATCTGATCTTAAAATAGCCTAGTACCAGGCAGGTTTTTAATACGGCGACTAATGCCCAAGAAGGCAGTCGCCAGATTAGCTCTTAAAAAAATAGATGTGTGGAGATTCCAATGCCCCCCCGCCCCCCGAGAGCGCTCATGGCGCTTTGCGAGTCACTAAACATCACAGTCCGGTCTCCGAACCTGTACCTAGTGGTGTATTGCAACCAGTTCGGTCGTGAAGAGAGACGCAGTGCCTAGTAGATTCCAGCTGTCTTCAGACAGAGGGTATACGACGTGGAAACCGATCCGGACCCGCGTGTAAAAGCGCATAATGCACTTGTGTAGGGCGCAGAGCGAAGGGCTGTTCTCAGTTTCATCATGTAGGCTCTCAATGTGGCAAGTGCTAAAGGCACGGATCGCAAGGCGGTGACCGGCAGGGTCGGCAAATCAAAAAACCTGGGTTTTCAACAAATGAATGCTACTTATCATTATTTTATTCAAAATTCATATTTCTGTTTATAATTTCAACAAATATGTATCAAACTAAGATTATTTCTCTGATACTGACTCATAATAATTAATCTCTCCTTCTACATGTTATGACTATCATGGGTACCCACAATTCTTGATCAGTCATCTGTTCTTACTATAATATAATTATTAAACTAAGTAATTATTAATATTATATAAAAATAGAGATAGCTATTCTTTGTCTATGTTATTCTAATGCTTGTAGCATTAGTTTTTTGAAAAGACCCGAGATTTGAAAAAATCAAAGTAAAACCCGGGTTTTATTGTTGTTGTTTTTTCAAATTCTGGGTTTTTTACCAACCCGGGTGACCGGTGTGGTGGATCGAGTCGATCTTCCGCAATACACGCTCGGCTGCCGATGCGTAAAACTCTCATCTATTTTCAAGCTTCGAACTAACAAATGATGGGTAGAAAAGTAAAACGATAGCCCTATCAGCGCTCCAATTGCTGAACGTTACGGATCGAAGAATGTCTATGACGCGAATAAAAGAGACCCTAAAGGCTGCGAATATGAACTTCCAATGTGAGGCGTCGGTCGAAAGTAAGACCAAGGAAACTGCTCGAATCAACTACTTCCAGGTGAACCCCGTTTAGGAACAAGTCCGGGTTGGGATGGAGAGGTGCATGGTGTATGCCTGTTGGAGTCGAGGCTCCAGAGTTGTCATCTGGGCCGCACCAAAGGAATCGAAAGGTCATGCATGTAGAGGTTTGCGAGACCATCTCCCGGCCGCAGTGAGGTGATAGCGTTGATGCGCAGGGAAAAAGGTGTGACACTAAGAAAACCTCCCTGCGAGACACATCTCCCTGCTCGATTCAGTAGATGTATGACACCACCCGTACGTGGAATCGACGATCTTGTAAAAATTCAGATATAAAGATTATGAGGCCCACATCACTCCCATCTTGTGAAAAGTCTCCATGTGACCGTATCGCCATGCGGTATCATAGGCCTTCTTGAGATCGAAAGACGGTGGCTTATTGTCGTCTATAAAGGAAGGCTTGGGCGCAACATTTTCCAGTTGGACCAAAGCATCTGAAGTGGAGTTAGCTTGCGGAATCCGCAGTGTGCACAACGCAGTTGGGCTCCGCTCTCCATCAAAAAGGCTAATCTAGCATTTGCTAAGTTCTCTCTAAAGTTGTAAAGGCAGGAAGTTAGAGAAATTGGGCGGAAGCCGGCCGGGGTAATGTGATCTCCTCCCGGTTTGCGAATAGCGAGATCATTTGCCACGAGTCTGAGAGGATACCATCTGTCCTGAACCTGTTGAATAAATCTAGAAGAAAGGCCATGCATCGCTCAGCTAGGTGTGGAGGCCTGGCATACGGGACATCGTCCGGACCTGAGGCTATATCCGCGCGCGAAACGAGAGCGAGCGGAACGCAACTCGCGCAATGTAATACCTGTCGAACTGTTCTCCGCCTCTGGAGGTAAAGTCCAGTCGGCGGCCTTTAGCGACATCACGACGTGCATTGAATGCTGGTGGAGTAGATTCCCAGCTAGATAAAGCGGTCATGAAAGACCGCCACGGACGCGGGGGCCAATATTACGGTACCCTTCTCCTGGAGAAAGGGAGGCGGGTACTCTGAGAACTTGCCTCGAATCCTTTTGACTCGTTTCCACACCTCTGCTAGATAATTCTCACCATTAAGTGAAGTCACGTTTGCCCGCCCGGAAGAGCGGCGGGCGTGCTTCGAAATATACCCGAACCTAATCCTAGCTCGACGATATTCACTGACAGTTAAGTCTGAGCACTAAAGAAGCGGTCGGCGTGCAAAATGAGCAGACGTTTTAGGGATAGTAGTTAGCACCAAGGCGATGAAGTTGCCATATAAGAACTAAAAGGCCTCATCCATCGAAATAAATTCAACTGGGCGAGAGAAATCAGTAATTTCTTGAAATGCGGGCCACCGCACATCCTCCATGCTTTTGCCCGAATGCACACGATCATGTGTCCATACACTTGCAATCACAATGTAGGAGCTCGTGTCAGCCATCTGAAATAGAAAATTTAAACGATATTAACAGGGCATGATAAGACTCGGTCATCTGAAATATAAAATTAAAATATTTGAAATAGAAAATTAAATCAATATTTACAAGGGGTGACAAGACTTTCGGACCACCCTATATAAAGGCGCGTTTCCCTTGTACATTGAGTTAACCTTTAGTTTCTGTGAATTAGCTCGTTTTCGTCGAGTAATTTAGACGAACCTTTTAGGTAACCTCTGATAGACATTGAGTCTACCTTAAGTTACATTAATATTACCTCCCGTTTGAGGTACTGAAATCATTAGTGTATCAGAGCTGTTTTGGGTGTTGAGGGTGAGAGCGTTTTCTTTTTCTATATCTGTGGAGATAGTCTATTTTCCGTGTTATTCAATTACGAATTCCCTGAGCCTACTTTCGAACTAGGTAAGTGTCTTGATTGCTCGTCTCGTCACGGGTGGGAGGGGTCAGGTAATTATAAGCAGGTTAACTCTGTCAGGCCGACTCATTTTCGGTGTTTGGCACCGAGCCCACGTCCCCACCTCCCCTGGAAGATCATGGACATGGTCACTTCTGGGACCATGTCCAGCTCCCCTCCCAAGGTGTCATATTTACAATCAAGGACCCTTCAATCCTGTGGGCTGCATGAGAAAGAAGATGGGAGACGGCTGAGGAGAACTTAAAGTTGCGTGCCGTTGCGCCGCTGCTGTTGCAATGGACCGCCATTTGATGGAGCGCTCGCCGATACCTTTGGGACGACTGCGTTTTGTCCCAAAATGTTCAGCACATTCTTGTTGAATGTCCCAGTCTTGGTGATCTTCGCGCACGTTACCTGTTCTGGTAGCGGGACGAGCGGGGTCGCTACCACGTGTCCCTTGTACTTGGGACGGGTTTGTGTACACAGATTTGCAGACTATATCACTTTAGGGGGAGGCTGGCCGCCTCCACTTTATTTGACTCTGTTGTAGGACGCAGGAGCGCGCTTCCTTGTTACTTTTTTGCTTACCTTGTTTTTTGTTTTGTTATTTTTTTAGCTTATTTCTTAGCTTTTGTTTCTGTTTTTTTTTATCTTTGTTACTTGTTTTTTAATCTAGCCTAGTATTAGGCTGTAGCGAGATTACGGCGACTTTTGCCCTAGTAGGCTGTCGGGGTATGCCTGTGAAGACTCGCTCGGCGCAAGGGCGCATACACAAGCACGGGCAGATAGCCGACCCCAGGCCGCCTACGATATGCTTTGTGGCAATTAAAGGAGTAGGGGACCGCCCCCTTGCTTTTTATTCAGAGTCCGATTTACGGTTGACCGGGATTTATCTAATGGCTTGCCAAGTTGCAGTTCAAAGGACATATAAAGAACAAGACCCCCAAATATAATTTTAATATATATATATATATATATATATATATATATATATATATATATATATATATATATATATATATATATATATGTATGTATATATATATATGTATGTATGTATGTATATGTGTGTGTATATGTATATGTATGTATGTATGTATATGTATGTATGTGTATGTATGTATGTATATGTATGTATGTATGTATATGTATGTATGTATGTATATGTATGTATGTATGTATGTATATGTATGTATGTATATATGTATGTATGTATATATGTATGCTTTACCTTGAAGCGTGGTGGTGATCTGAGAGGGGGAAGACCAACCGCACAGGTCTTCGAGAAGATACTTCCGGGATTCCTAACGAAGATTCGTAGATGGGATTTTGAGTACCTCTTGTTGAAGAACGAGATTTTCTCTGCTCCAGAGAGATGGAATCTCAAACACGAGACTGTTCTGTGGTTCGGCAGAGAGTCTCAGACACGAAGGAACGGGAGTCCTGAAGGAGGGGGGGGGGGGCGCACAGTTCTCCGTGAAGAAGGTGGCTCGATAGCTTTCCTCTGAACAGGGGTCAAAGCTTCACGAAGGGAGATCTGCTAGTGAGATCTTCACGCCGAGGTACGACTCGAATAGGGGTTGCGGGATTTCGCGGGGAACAGACAAAACGGTCTGGACGGAGGAACTGGCAGACTCTATCTCCTAGAGGAATGGCTGACTCAGGGTTAAATAGCCAGGTAGCTGGTCCGATAGATAGCCCCAGGGCATGGCCGTCACTAGAGGATTCTCGACGTCAGTCTATGTAAACTTACTTCGAGATAACGAGTCGGATTGGACAGCGAAGTTCGCCTCATCATATGGGGGTAGGGTTAGTACGGCTGCGCTTGTGGGGGAATAGACATGCCTGGGAAGCACGAGGTGAGACCTCGGCGTTATCGCGGGGAGAGGGGGAGCGAGGAGCGTCCGAAAGCAAATACAGCTAGGTTGGGTGACTCAGCGCGGGACTGCTTCCTTCTCGAAGATTCTAAACTCCCCACGCTAAGGAGCACGTGGTTTAGAGCGAAGGGGCTGGAATAGGTATTCCGAGGGGTCTTCCTTTCGCGCTGATCCTTCAAGGGCATACCTTCACATAGGCAATGGGCAGATGGGCTCTTAAAATTTAAAAGACAAACAAAAAAAACATGCAACCTTTCAATCCTGTATTTGACCCGCCGAACCGACCACAATAAGGAAAGATAAAAGGGCAGGCACGCCGACCCTCTGCAAACTTAATATACCTGACTGCAGGACAGTAGGGGGCACGGCCCGACGGGCCTCGCTATTCTTTTGTCTCTAAGGGATTTGGCCTTATCCATCCTGTTCCACCGGGAGCAGTCGATTCTGCGCCGTCTGTCAGCTTTCTTGGTAGTCCCCTGTGAAAGGAACAGGGGTACCGACGCTGCTGCTGATAAGGAATCGTCCAAGGCCGACTCGAAAGAAAGGGCTCAATAGGAAGACACTTCACCTCTATACATAGGAGAGGAGTAAACCTTTCTCTCCGCTAGAAAAAAGTAGGAGAGTTCCCTGAAAAGGAAGGGAGGGGGGCACTTCCTTTTCTGAAGTGGAGCTGCCTGAAGGCACTGAAGGCAGCTCCAATGAAGGCAAAGGCGAACTTCCTCCACCAGTTAACTGGGTGTCTTGTTTCTCCTTGTCCTCCCGGACACTTAGGAAAGGCGAGCCGCACTTGGAGGCCGATCTCCATGTGCCTGCGGGCGCTCACTATTTACTTGTTTGTAGCCACCCCGTAAGGGGCGCGGCGATTTGCTGTGCTGACGGGACTCAGCACCCTGTCCGGCCCCAGCTTAGCCTCTTCTCCTCTCAGACAACCTGTATTTCTCGCCTACTTCCTCATTTCCCGTACAACCTCTCCCACAACTTTCTCTGGTCGTCCTCTATTTTCTCAGAGTATGCCGACCTTCTTCTCAGCCAACTATCCCGGATCTGGGCTGAGGGGAGAGGGGACAATTATCCCTGACCCCTGAGCTCCGGTTTGGGATGGTGGGTTTTTAAATAACCTGGTTTATCCCCACCCATATCTTCCTCACCTCCTCTTCCTTTCTATTTTCAAACACTATACATTTTACACAGTGTCCAAGGTGGAGCCGCCATGCTGAGGGACTGCCAGGCCACCAAGCGGGAGGGGTAGCCTTAAATGGCGGCACCTGGTTCTGCTAGGCCCGTAAGCACCCCTTTCAGGGCGGGCTACTGCGAGGGGTAATGAGCGATTGCTTTCCGTAAAAAAAATAGGGTCACCATGCCCAATGATGATACCCCGAAAAATCTAGCTTCAATTTCCCCTTTTCCATCGTCGGAGCCGCCCTCGGGCAGCTCCATAGAAAAAATGGATGTCCCCACCCCTGTGCTCTCGATCAGACCCTCCAAATCTCTCTAACCGGAGAGGAGGCTTACTCCTCTCCTTCGCCTACGGGTGTAGTGGACTCCCCCTCAACCCTTTGTCTGGAGGTGCTTTCGGGCACCTCCCTCTTCATATCGGCAGAGTCCCCTTTACTTTCCAAGGGGACTGCCAAGAAAGCCAGCAGGCAGCCCATAGCCGACCGCTCCCCATTGAAGCGGCTCGGTAGGGGGTACCCCATTAGGGGAGAAAGGGAAGCCAGGCCCCATCGGTCGCTTCCCTCAAAAGACCTGCTGTCGAGAATATTGAACCTTGCCGGGGTCAAGGCCTGTGCCTCCCGAAACTCGACTTATGACAGAGCTGCCAATGGGACCTGTGATGTCCTGGGGGGGGGGAGGAAACTGGAGCTCCCCCATGAGATAGACATGGTCCTTGAGGCAACCCAGCCTCAGACGATAGGGCCTTCCATGGGAGTGAATCCGGGCTCGGCGCCAAGCACCGAACCGGAGTCCGCCCCGATGCAAGGTCCTCAAACGGCTAGGGTTTCCAAGGCAGTACAAGGAGGGGAGGGATCTCCTCCGACCGGTGCCCCTCCGACTGCCATGGCCTTCTCCATCTCGAAGAAGTACCTTGCTGAGGCCGGTCCATCTGGCCCGGGGGCTCCTGCCGGCAGAGGGGAGCAGCCGTTTCATTCACCGCCCTCCCCTCCTAAAAAGAAAAAAACAGAAAAAAGACTAAAAAGACTCGGGGCTCTTCTCCATCCGCGGAGGCTGCGGGGACGGATGAGTCTGCTGCCACTTCGGTAAGCGATTAAGCCAAGATCGGCACATGCGGCCCCTCTGCCCCCCTCCCGGGTTCCGAGCCCCTGACTAAGACCAAAAGTGATAGTGCGCAGAGCGGAGCCTCGATTACATCGGGGCCCCTCATTCAGAGATTACCCGGCGTTTTCAAGCCCGCTGGCTTCAAACGCTTCCTCGTTATTCGCTCCACTGATGGCACCATGTTGTCCAAGGACAACATGATGCATCAGAGGAGAGCATTAGCTAGTGTGATTGTTAGAGAGCCGAAGGTGACCCGTTTCTCGGACGGGAGCCTTTTGGCGAATGCGTCGAATCGCTCCGAGGCGGCCATGATTAGTGCCCTGCGGACACTTGCTGGCACGCCTGTGAGTGTGACGCTGCACTCTACAATGAACTTCGTGAAAGGAGTAGTTTATGCGAGGGAACTCGTGGACTACTCCATAGAGGACATCACCTTAGAGCTGGCTGACCATGGAGTGGTTAAGTTTGAACGTGCGATGAGAAAACAGGGAGGACCTCGAGACCCAACCCTACACTCTTTGTCCCGATCGACTGTGACGAGCTCCCTGAGTCGGTGCGTGCCGGTTGCTATCGCTACCACGTGAAGGCATTCGTGTTCCTGCCGAGGGGGTGTTACTACTGTCACCGCTTCGGCCATATTAATCGCTCCTGTCCTGTTGATGTGCAAAGTGGGGGTTACTCGAAGTCTGTGTAATTTGCCTCAAGGCCGCACACCATAAGTCTAAATCGTATGTGACCAAGTGTGTCAATTGCAGAGAACCGCACCCCGCTTCTTCGAAGCAGTGTGGTGCGTATATCCTTGAGAAGGAAATCATGGCCGTTCAGGCCCAGGATCGTCTCTCAATTCGGGAGACTAAGGACTTGGTCGTGGCGTGCCCGGCTTTGCCTGGGACGTCTGAGCCACCCTCTGCCCCTGGCCTATCCAGACCAACGAGCACGGTTTTTCCCCCGCTTATTCGGAGCCCTTCTGCGGGTTCTACTCAACCCGGGCGCTTCCCTGGTAAAGCTGGCGGCACAAAGGGTTCACACCCAGGCCCTGCTAAAACCAGGGCTCCCCCTCCCCCCTTCTCCCAGCGTGACCGTTTCCCGTAAATCGAAACGGCCACGCGGATCTACAGAGTCGTTAGACTCACAGGAGGCAACACCCCTGAAGTTGGTCACCAGGACATCTTATGGATTTCCTAAAGCTGCCCCCCGAACGGAGGACAGCAACAAAGGAGCTTTGGCTCCTTCGTCCACGCATAGTGGTGGGCTGGATGGTTCGGATACGGTGGATCCTCGAAAAGAGGGCCCCCCGCCTCCGAAGCCGCAACGCGATCCTAATGTTTCGAGTGGAGGGGAGGAAAAGACTCATGGCGAGCCCAACCTTCCCTAATCAGTTCTCGAAGACCACAGCCCATTGTCCGGCCAGCAGCGCCCGGGGTTCTGCCTCCGGGAAGCGTACGACCATCTCCGTGACGGTCTTCTGTTCGAATAGGGTCAACGCGTCTCCTGCGAGCTAGGCCTAGAGGGCAAATTCCTTCATTGGAATTGCCGCGGACTCCGAGCCAACTGGGAGGTGCTGCGGAGGCTTGTCTCATCCCGTTCCCTGTTAGCTATTTTTCTGCAGGAAACCATGCTAGGCGCGTGCACCCTGCCCACCCTTCCGGGGTATATGGGTTTTGCGACCCTACCGTTACGAGATGGGGACCGCGCTATGAGATGCGTGGTTTACACCCGGCCTGATGTCTCCGTTCTTCTTTTCACTTTAGATACCTCCTTTCAGGCAGTGGCTGTGCAGCTTCACCTGGATATGAGGTATACTGATATTTCTGCGTACATTCCACCGCCAGCTAACTTCGATGCGGGGGACTTCCGCCGCGTCGTGGCACGGTTACCGAGGCCCTTTCTCTTGCTTGAAGATCTGAACGGTAGACATCATTTCTGGGTGGATTACTCAATAAATCCCAGGAGACAAGTCCTTGCCGATCTGATCGAAGAGCTTGAGATGGGTGTCCTAAATGTGGATGAGTTTACGCATCACTGCCCGAGAACCGCTTAATTTTCTTGCCTTGATATATCTCTGTGCTTTCCGGATGCACAGCCTGATTTTGATTGAGAGGTAGTCGATGACCTCCATGGTAGTGATCACTTTCCCATTCAAATATCATTTTCAGGGCAACTGCTGCCTGAGAGCCCACCTCGGTGGTGCTTGGCGCGGGCGCGGTGGCCTGCATTTCAGAAATGACTGAATTCTCTATCTCAGTCGAGGAGTTTAGGTCGGTAGATGAGGCCGTTGAGTTCTTCTCCGGCAACCTCATCACCGCGGGCCTGACTACTATTCCCAGAACGTCTGGCTGTTTTGCACGCCGACCACTCCCATGGTAGTCGGCCGAGTGTGAGACGGCCCTCAAACAGAAGCGTTATGCCTACATGCGCTATAAGCGCCGGCCGAACGATTTCACTGTCGGTTAATTTCTTCGGGCTAGGGCTAGGTTCCGGTATATTTCGAAGCACGCCTACCGCTCTTCTTGGTGGGCATACGTGTCTTCACTTAACGGGAAGACCCCTCTAGCAGAGATGTGGAATCGAGTCAAAAGGATTCGGGGCAAGTTCTCGCAGGACCCCCATCCCGTTCTCCAGGAGAATATGACCGCAATCTCGCACCCCGCGACCGCTTTCTCTGCATTTTCTAGCCGGGATGCTGCTTCGCCAGCATTTAATGCACATCTTGATGTCGCGGAAAGACGCCGACTGGAATTTACCTCCAGAGGCGGAGAACCCTTCAACGACAGGTTTACTTTGAGTGAGTTGCGTTCTGCTCGTGCTTAGTGCGCGGACACCGCCCATGGTCCGGACGATGTCCCGTACGCCATGCTTCGACACCTGGGTGAGCGAGGCATGGCCTTTCTGTTAGATTTGTTCAACAGGTTCTGGGTGGATGGTCTCCTCCCGGATTCCTGGCGAATCGCTACTGTTCTCGCCTTTCGCAAAAGGGGAGAGATCACTCTACTCAGGTCGGTTTCCGCCCAATCTCTCTAACCTCTTGCGTGTGCAAGTTGATGGAGAAATTGGTAAATGTTAAATTAGCCTTTTTCTGGACAGCGGAGGCCATTTTACTTCTGCATAGTGCGGCTTCCGCAAGTTCCACGCCACGTCAGATGCTCTGCTCCGACTGGAAAATGCCGTCTGCGAGACCTTCCTTCTTAGACAGCACTACGCCACGGTGTTTTTCGATCTGGAGAAGGTCTATGATACCGCATGGTTACGGTATCATGGAGACTTTTCTCACGATGTGGGCGAGGAGATGCCTCCCAATCTTTATATCTGAATTTTTGCGAGATCATCAATTCCACGTACGGATGAGGAAGCCCTCTCCGGCTCAATGGACCAGGAAGAGGGTGTCCCGCAGGAAAGTGTCCTCAGTGTTACATTCTTTTCCTTGAGCATCAACGGCATCACCTTGCTGCTGCCGAAAGATATTATCGCTACGCTCTACGTGGACGACCTTTAGAGCTCTTTTGGCGTGGCCCAGATGCCAACTCTGGAGCGTCGACTCTAACAGGCATTGAACCGCGTCTCTCGCTATGCCGAAAAGCACAGGTTTCGGTTTTCCTTGGCCAAGACTATGTTGGTGCACTTCTGCGGCCATCCACGGCTCCACCCCGACCCACATTTATTTCTTAATGGGGTGCGCCTGGAAGTGGTTGAATCGCACCGTTTCCTTGGTCTTGTATTTGACCGATGCCTTACCTGGACGGCTCATATTCGCACCCTTAGGGTCTCTTGTACCCGCGCCATGGATATTCTTCGTTTCGTGACGTTCAGTGCCTGGGGTGCTGATAGGGATACTGCACTTCTTTTTTATCGATCCTTTGTCCATTCGAAGCTGGACTACGGATGTGAGTTTTATGCATCCGCAGCCGAACGTCTATTGCGGAAGGTGGACTCGATCCACCACACCGGCCTTCGCTTGGCGACGGGGGCCTTCCGCACTTTCCCTATTGAGAACCTGATTGTCGATGCTGTAGAGATGCCATTATTTTTGCGCTGTGCACAGTGCATTACTCGCCTGTACCCACGAGCACAGCGTCTCCCTTTCTCGCCAACGGCTCTTAAAGCATCCACAGCTTTTCTCGACGGTGCCTATGCCGCCGAGAGACGCAAGTCATACCCTAGGCCCTTTGGGTTTAGGGCCAGGAAACTCCTTCGAGAGCTAGATATAGCTCCTGGGCTGGTGGCGTTCCTGGTTCTACCAATAACCTCACCCAGGAGGGTACCAGATTTTGCTATTTGTCTCCACGCCTCTGCTCCAAAGCTTATACAGCGCCGAGAGTATTGCTTTCGACCTTTTGGGAGCACACCTCGTGTCACGCTGGAACCGTGCCAGTGTATAAGGATTGCTCCAAGTCCCAAGAGGGGTTCGTCTTCCACGCCGTATCCCCTCTGTTTGAAGTTAGCGGGGCTCTGCCAGGCGCTACGTCTGTCTGTACGGCCAAGCTGGTGGCAATACACTACTCGGTACGGGAGATTACGCGACGTGCCCGGTTCGGAGACCGGATTGTGATTTATAGCGACTCACAAAGCGCCCTTAGTGCTCTCGGGGCATTGAAATCTCCGCATCCCCTGGTTCGCGATATCCGTGACGCCACGGTTTTGGCGAGCCGGACGTGTGTCGAGATTATCTTCTGCTGGGTTCCTGGACATGTAGGAATTGCGGGAAATGAGCGCGCCGATGAGGGAGCCAAAGAGTTTGCGCGGACTCTGCGATCGGACCAGCGTTTCGCTCTTCCTCACACCGACTACATGGCAGGAATACGGCTAGCTCTTCGGGCTGCTTGGCAAAGAAGATGGGAGACGGTCGAAGGGATCGTAAAGTTACGTGCCATTGCGCCTTGACTGTTCACATGGACCTAACCCCCAATGCCGCGAAGGTCTCAGGTTGCTTTCTGTCGTCTCCGAATTGGACACACTCGCAGGACGCTCCGCCATTTAATGGAGCGCTCGCCTGCGCCCTACTGTTAAGACTGCGTTGTCCCCCAGACTGTTCGGCACATTCTTTTTGAATGTCCTAGTCTGAGTGATCTGCGCGCACGTTACGTGTCCCGGTACCTTGATGGGCGAGGTCGCTACTGCCTGTCCCTTTTACTCAGGATTATTTCGTGCACACTGACCTGTGTACTTTTAGACTTATTGGATGAGGCCGGCCTTCTCCCCTTTATTTAAATAGTTAGGTTTTTTTTGTTGTTTTTTCTTATTTTAGTAGGTCGCATGTTCCTGCGCCGGAGGGAAGTGGACCTCCCCCCGACGCGGGAGCTTGCTCCCTACTTATTATTTTTATTGTTTTTTTATGGGGTTTTTTTAGCATCCTCTTTTAAATATGCCTAATTTTAGGCAATGTTGAATACGGCGACTAATGCCCAAGTAGGCATCGCCAGATGAGCTAAAAAAAAAAAAATCTTTGTAGCCATAATAAAGGTATATAAAAGAAAAGGGTTGCATGGATAGTAGATAACTTATGACTTGCAATTTCCTTTGGAGGTTAATAGAAAAGTCTTCATAGGATCAGAAAATTCCAGAATGTGATCCTTTACACATCCTCGGCCCACGGATTCGAGATAAGATGGGCCTTGACAACCCGGCCCTCCTTTCAGGCGAATTTGTCTTTGAGCTTTGACCCTAAAAGATGGTGCCGATGTAGCCACCTTATATCTGTACTGGTAGGCGGTGAGCAGAGTCGACAGTCTAGCACACCCGGTTCCTAATCTTTCTGCAGGCTTTCGGCCATCGCAACAGGTAGGGACTTTACGGTCTATATACACTGCCACTCGACTTATGAGTGGAGAGAGTACGAATGTGCGCTGAGCACCCAGAACCTCCCTGGATATAAGAGTAAGTTCGAAAGAAGGTAGGCGGTTATGTAATAAAGAGGAGTAGAGATAGGCGGGTCCACTAAAGAGTAGGGTGGGTGATCGCCTATTATCATCATATCCCGGCGCTAGGTTACCTTGGAATGACGTCCACTCCACCCAGGCACCATGTTTAGCGAACCGAAAACGTCCCCCCGACGGGCTGCACACACACACTCGGGTTGAGGGGATGATCGTAGAGAAAAAGGAATGCCGAGATGGAGCGAGGATGAAGCGCACCAACAACTTACCCAGGCCCCATCAAAGATTTCTATTCAACCCAGTGAGAATAGTTCCTCCTGGTATCAATTGCAGATAGACAAAGGTTGAGGGGATGTCAACCCAGTGACGAAGCTTCTCTAATAATGGTTTGCTTTTATCGCTTCAAAATTTGACGCATTTGGGGAAATAAATACGTTGACACTGCCTTGACCTTTATTAAGGATGGTAAGGTTGATGTGACCTAATTAGTGTGTGCCTACTCCCCTACCGGTTATTAAGAGGAACAATCTCATTTTAGGGCATCTTGCGGAAGCAGAAGAGAGAATTCTCTCTCTGAAAGGAAGAAATTCTGAATTGAAAGATCTGAAGGCCGAAATCGAGGAGAAATACAGACGTCTGACGCTTGAAGTGAATGAAAGAGTGGAGAAGCTTAGCGTAAGTAGAGCACTGAATGGGATAGAAGAGTCTCAATTATATTTTTAAATTTTAATATTTCCATTCCTGGATGGAAAAAGAAATTGGTATGGCAATTTACCACTGATTTGTACTCATTTAAGATGCCTTTATTTCTCAGTGAGAGCTTACTGATTAACGTCGGATCCGAACCACGGGTATCTATGGACTGCTTATGGCCTCCCTGGGAAGGCGACCTGAATTGGGACTCCATCCGTGACTAACTACACTCGATGTGGCTTAACTTCGCGGGTTTTCACTCGCCCTTGCCGTAGCCCCATTTCCTGATGATGACTGGGAGAGTTTCTCTGGCCTTACCTGTGTATCATGACCTCCGGGGGGTGGGGGGGCTAGGACGAGTAGGTAGCAAGTCTCTTCAGTTGGTCAAGATCACCTTTCTTACTGATCTTTAGGTCAAGGTTACTTGAAATGACTACTTTGTGGGACACGATTAGAAGTAAGCCGGAGAGTGGTTGGCTATAGCGGTGAATTATCTATCACCTTCACTATCCGCGACAGAAAAGTAAGAGTAGTGAACATCAAACTATGCTCTATTTAACATGTGAAACCCCTCCACTTTTTCTCGCTACTGGCACTTCATAGCGACGGGCCGTTAAGTGCTGCAGCATCTCGTCCAGTCAGGTTCCTTTCCCCCCATCCTTACAGAAGATCCCAAAGTGGTTCCCTGACAAGCCCTCCTCTCCCTGTATACCTATCATTCACTTTTCCATTTACAGTCCTATCTCTTGGACAGTCTCACATAATCAGTGCGTCGTTTATCTGCCACGCCATCACACTCTTATATTCTTTTTCACAATTTTATTCTCAGCCATTCTTCTTACATGACCTTTTTACATCAAAACATGCTCAGTTGCGAGCTCGTTTCCACCCTTCCTCACCATATCTACTCATTGCATATCAAGCATCTCTTTGAAATTGTCCACTCGCACTGCTCTCATTCTCGATTTTTCTTTCCCTTTCATAACATAGTTTCATTCCAATATATTACTTTTGGACCAGCATCATCTCATACACTTTCTTGTGCATTTCAAACAGTTAGCATTCACTAACGCTCTAAGACCGTTTCTTACCCTAATCATTCATACCACAACTTAGATATTTAAAAGATATTCAAGACATACTCAGACTCTAAAGCCACCCACCCATACATACTCTCTCACCATCCCCTTATTCTTCTAGATTTACTTTCTGTTCCTTCCTCACACATTATTTCAAACGCTTTTATCACCATACTCAAGTCTCTTTCACCCTCAACTACTAACACCAAATTACTAGTCTAAACCAACAGGCAACCCCCATGCTTCACCCTGCACTATCGACCTTACTCTTACCTCTCAGCATACCATCCGTGAAGATATTAAATCATCATGGCGACATCATGCACCCTTGCATTACACTACCCCATATATGAAGCCACTCACTCCAGCTCTCCCACCCCCAACTCACACCTTACTTCTTAAACAGCTCTTCAGATCATACAACAGTTAACACCTAATCCCTATATTCCTAGAATCTGTCACGCGTTCTCGAGGTCCATAAAGCCAGCTACATCTTCCACCGCCTACCCCATAATTACGGCCTGATCACCGTGAAGTGTGCGCCATGAAAGCAGCATTAATACATCAATCCATTCCCATGATTTTTTCAGTTAGCTGCCCTTTCGCAAGCACTTTATCCCCCCACCCCCACTCTATGCTCTTTGTTATACTTCTTGCATGCCCAAATCAGGGCTTTTACCTACTCTCATCTAATCGATTTATTCCTGTTGTTTTTGCATTCATACACGCATCCTATGTACAGCTCTTCAAGGTACTTTCGCCTTCTACTTCTAACCTTGTCACTAAAAGGACAGGTACTTGAAATTAAGAAGTTAGACACATTTGCTGGTCTCTAATAACGAGGATTTTTCATTTGACCCGCATTCATTAGTATATCTTCGCCTTTAGGAGATCCTGGCGCGAAGAAATGAAGAAATCCGGGAGTTGAGAGGTCAAGTGAACAAGGCCAGGAACATGTCACAAGAGTCAACGCGCGTCGTGACCACACAGGAGGACTCTCATCGAGTGAGTTGGACTCACAGTGCCTTCCTTTTCCTCAATTCCAGGGACAAGCGTAACTAGGTGGACGCGTGCTCTGGCTCTCAATTCTCCTCAATTCTTGGAAATAATGATAAAAATGGGGAGCTTTCATGGCTGAATGAGGATGGTTCTGTAGATTTGCGCCCCCCATCCTCCTCTTGTTCCTAACAAAGTGTACCATTCTACAAAATTAGAAGTTTTACCCGATGGAATTATATATATATATATATATATATATATATATATATATATATATATATATATATATATATATATATATATATATATATATATATATATATATATATATATATATATATATATATATATACTTTTTTTTTTCTCTCAAAGTAGCACGAGAGAATGATGAAAATGAATCCATTAAACCACATTGAAAGAGAAAACGGAATAATTTTTCCTTGCAGTAATATTTTTATTACCTTTTTCGAAAAATCCGTGCATGGAAGCGATTCGATACACTACAATACGCTAGCGTAGTGTACTAACGGCATACTTTTAACTGAGATCAAAGCGGTGTTCGCTGCCTCAGTGTGCCTGGTTTGAATCGCTTCCCTGCACGGATTTTTCGAAAAAGGTAATAAAAATATTACTGCAAGGAAAAATTATTCCGTTTTCTCTTTCAATGTGGTTTAATGGATTCATATATATATATATATATATATATAAATATATATATTCAGTAAGAAGGACAAAACGAAGAAGGCGGGTCCCATCTTTAATTCCAACGTTTCAGGTTATTCCAAATGAGTAATCTAAGTCTAAAAACATAAATAACAGCACAAGTTCAAAGTTAAGAACCACAGGTCAGAGAAAATCACAAAAACGACGTTAAAAATATAAAATGAACGTTAAGTTAATGAACAAACAAAATAGTGAGGTAAAGAACGGCAAAATATTCGTAAAGAGATACTATCACTTAAGGATAAACAAAATAAACGTAATATTACAAAATTAAACAATTGAAATGGAAAAATAGAGAATTAGATACAAACAAAAGGTAAAACTAAAATATAGACACTGAAACATTACCCTACATGGTCGGATCACAATGACTAGTGAAAACAGGAAGGAATTCAAAGAATGAATACAGCTTGGTTAAGTTATAAACAGAGGAAAGGATGACGTGTCCTCATTTAAATTTGGGTGGCTGTATTTAATACAGAGTGATTCTTTAATGCGGAGAGATGAAATAGATTTAGCAAATTTTAAGACAGAAAAATCATTTAAGGACACGTCTGTTTTACAATCAATAGCATGTTTCCTGATAGAAAAAAACTCTTTGTTACTTAATGTTTTACCGGTTCTATGGCTAATTCCAATGTGAGAACAAAAACGCGACTGAAGAGTACGTAGTGTGCTTCCTATATAGGTCCCCAACTTACAGCTAGGGCAAATGAATTTATATACAATGCACGAACTAAACGGCGTGGGAATACTGTCCTTTACTTTAAAGAAATTACCAATATATTTGTTATTAATGAATATGTTTAAAATTAATTTGACAATAAAATTTCCTAAAAATGGAAATTAAATGTTTTCGGAGAAACTCATTTGGAATTTGTTTTTAGCTCCTGAAGATAGGTTTTGTAATAACCCGAAACGTTGGAATTAAAGATGGGACCCGCCTTCTTCGTTTTGTCCTTCCTACTGAATATATATATATATATATATATATATATATATATATATATATATATATATATATATATATATATATATATATATATATATATATATATATATATATATATATATATATATATATATATATATATATATATATATATATATATATATATATACCTTTCATTCATTTCATTCGCCCTAACTCCATCTAATTTCCTTTTTTTAAACTTTATTGCCAAAAATGCTTCTCTTTGTTTCTGTCTATTTTTTAAATGTCTAAAATCCGAGCACTCTATCGTCCTTTTTATCTTGGGGAAAGGGCTGAGAATTTCGTCAATGTGAAAAGAGAATTCGTAAAGGAATTTGATTTTATTATTATTATTATCATGTAATTTTTATAATTATAATAATTTTGATAGCTATAATATTTATAATGATAATAATAATAATAAGTGTTATTGTTATTATTATACAAAAATAAAGCGAAAATAATCGCGAGAAACACCGGCCAGAAAGTCTAGAAAAAAAACAAAGTGGTGAAATTAGCGAAGTGAAAAATGCTTGGGAGATAGCCCATCTACTTATTGACGTTAAGGACTTGGGGGAGTAGACAGCTCTCTTACTCTGGAGGCAGCAGCTCTCTCGTTGAAAGTTGAAAGTAATGAGTTACAGCATTTTAACCCTTAATACCGCGTTTGTAAGGGTGGATTTAAAATCTACGTAGTCGTGGTTAGGATGAGCCTGACTTTCCCATGGTGACGAAATCTTTTTATCCTCCTAAAACTCTTCGATTGCGTGTCCTTCCAGCCCCACTAACTGTAGGTGCGTGCCCTCTTGGACCCAATGCTTGCAAGAAGATCGGTGGCTATATATCTTCGACAGAGTTTCACTTTCTTCATCTTCGCCACTTTCTTTACAAACTTGCCGCTCGACAGTCCCTCGTTGGCTCCACCTTAAATATAAAAGAGACTGACTAAAATTAGGGTATGTAAAATAAATAAAGAAAGAAATATCTTATTATAAGGCTTCGAATCCCCTCGTCAGAATCTAAATATTTTATTGTGTTGGTTTTTCCGAGGTGGTAAACCCTTCTCGAGAAAGTTTCATGGCGGGCGAAAGCTCTTCAGAAAAATGGGTAGATGCTTCTTCTATTCGCTGGTGTGTTTCGGTAGGTGATGGAGGAAAAGGAACGCGAGATGGAACTGCTGCGATGCAAGTTAGCTGAAGCCGCGGCGGAAATGGACCAAAAATCTGCTCATCTGATTTCACTGCACAAACAGAAGAGGTGAGATGTCTCGCGATTCCTTACTGTACCTTGTCCAACACTGACACTTTGATTAAAGTCTCCCCTCTCCCTCTCCCTCTCTCTTCATCTCCCCTAACCCCTCACTCTTCATCTCCACTTCCCCTCTCTTCATCTCCCCTCCCTCTTCATCTCCACTTCCCCTCTCTTCACCTCCACTCCCCATCTCTTCATCTTCTCCATCTTCCTCTCTTCTCTCGCCCTCTTCCTCTCCTTCTCCCCCTCCTTGTTTCCTGGGGTGATTTATATGATTGGGGGTGGTTAGGAGAACATGAACCAGAAAGTGCAGCAGAGATTAGCTTAAGTTACATCTAAATAATAGAATATTATAAATTTATCAGGTCACCAACCAGTGTAAATGAAAGAATCTCTTTAGCTTATCGCCAACCAGTGTAAATGATAGGGTATCATTTGTTCATGAACCAGATAGCGAGTGAGCCAGTCTAAAAATGTATTCATTCCTTTGTGCCCCCCCCCCCGAAGTTCTTCTCTTCAGTCGAAACGGGCAGCGCTCAGGAAGGGTGCCGCAGTATGCGGTCTTCTCCAGAGGTCTCATTGGGAGGTTATAGAGAAAGAGGCTCCTTGATAGTCAAAAGGGGGGCCTGGTAGGGTCAGATGGGGTAGGGGGTGGGGCTGTTTTCAGCTTGATAGAGATTTCAGTCTAGGCAGAGCGGTGTCCTGATCGGAAGTCGGCCGGTAACCAGGAGTAGTTGAAGATTTTTGACTGCAGGTATGGATGGCTGTGTGGTCAAGGTGGTTTCTGCGGGGTTGGGATCGGATCTGGGCCTTTAGCTTGCGAGTTTTGGAGTGATTTTAGGATGAGAGTAACATCATGAAGGGAAACGGGTGAGGGGTGACGTGGGGTATATGTGAATTTTGCGTAGGTCTTTGAGTGTTTTTCTATTGTTGTGGTTGGTGAGCAATATTTGGCTGATTTTGGAGTAGTGGGTCATTTTCAGGTTGCATTGTTCGGTTGTGCTAGGAAGTTTCTTGACTCTGATTAGAGATTCAAGAGTGGGTATGGTTGTGTGGGATGTTTTTATGTTGTTTGGTGTAGATGAATGTATTGTTTCCCCTGTTGAAATGGATTTGTTCAGGTTGTTGAGCTGTGATGTTTTTGTTTTGTCTCAGCCGGTTTCTTTTGTGAGGTTGTCTTTTTTCCGGGTTGAAAGTGGAATTGAAGTCTTGTATATATCCTTGGGCGATATATTTCTTGCTTGACTGGTGGAGTGGAAGAAGGCTTAGTAGAAGGAAGAGAATTGTTCAAGTGTGAAGTTGGACAGTGTTTTCTATGTATGCGTTATGAATTCACTCCACTTGGCTCCTTTGTAGTTAGTGAATGCTATTTCTTTGTTGTTGTGGAGAGGTTGGTTGAGCTGGTATGTGATGAAGATTGTGAGGTGGTCAGATTTGGAGTGCGTGGAAGTTTTGCCAGGTGATTCTAGTGTTAAAGTAATGAGAGCAACGGTTTACTTACTTGCATGCCCCACCACCTTTCTTCTGCGAGGTGGGCGTCCTTGAGAAGCCCACCACGCTTCCTGAGTGGGTTCACAGGTCCCCAAGAATGTAGTGCGTGGTTGTAGGTGTGTGTGTCTGGGCTTTGGTTGCGTCTGATTCATGTTGGTGTAGGGGCAAGGCTTATTCTGTGTTTGTATTGTTGTAGTGTAATGGGGTTGCCTGCCGTGAGTTGAGAAAGGATGAATCTGTGTGTTCTGTGTAGTGATTTATCTGATTGGTTTATTAAGGGGGGGGGGGTAATGGTTGTTTGGTAGTAGTGTGTTCAAGTGTCTTTGGGTGAAGGTTATGTGGATGTATTTGATTAAACTGGGGTTTGTGGTGTGGGAGGAAGGTTATTGTAGAGGTGTTGCAAGTAGTGTGCTAGGGCTTCTTTCTTGTGTCTATGAAGTGGGAGGCTGGATGTCAGGTGGAGGTTGAGGTGGGGAGGGATCAGTGCTCTGAAGTGTTGGTTCCAATCATGTCTAGGTGTATTTTTGTTTCAGCGTATAGGTGTGGGGTCAGTGTTGGGAGGTGAGATGGGATGTATATGTTGTATGTGGTTTTGTTCGCTTTTATGGATATTGATTGTAGTGTTTGCGTGGTGGATTTTTAGGAGGGTTTCTTCGTGTTTGGCGGTGTTGGAGAAGGATGTTTGTGTATTAAGGTGATTAAGCTGTAGTGTTCTGGGTATAAATCGTGTCTTTTTGTAATGTAGTTGTGGAAGGTTTTTAGATGAGATTGTTGAGTTAAATGGGATGCCTGGATTAAGAAGTGTGAATGCTATATCTCGTGTTGCTGATGGCGTTCGTATTAATTTAGAGGATGTTGCGGAAGTTCGATGCGGGATGCGTGTTGGGTTACAGTTCTACTTAGGGAGTAATTGCTTTGGGACTGTGTGACATCGGAGATGATGCCATTTTTTGCACGAGTGGCGGAGGACGGAGCGCGGCGAGTAGTGGACTCGTCGATCACAATTGGGGCGGATGTTAGAGTCCAGAATTCTGTCCCGTCTCCAGCTAAGGCCACGTCGATCGACGGCCTGAGGCTGCTTCCCGTTCCAGGGTTTGGGGAAATTCTTCGGACTCTACTCCCGCTTATCTCCCCTCTCAGCAAGTTCACTACTTACAGGCGGTGACTTTGAACCTTGCCTGCCTAAATGATCGGACATCATTAAGATAAAAATGCCCCTCCAATTAAATGATAAGCTCAATAAAGTTTTTTTTATTCTTAGTTGCTCTCTTCGATCTTGGATACCCTCGTTGGTTTTCGTTAAAAAATAAAAATGGTTATTTCCTGCCACCAGAGCCTTTCATTGGTCATCAGAGTCAATCAAGACGATGATACTTAGTGGTATTTTTATTTAGTACTAGTTTAGGTGCTTCATCTACCATATTTCACTACTACACTTTTATATTGCTTTGATTACAAAAGGTATGATTATCTTATCGAATTTAAAGCGCAATAACAGCGAGGGCATTTCCCCTATGTGTGTAAGGAGAAATCTTTAAAGTGGTAAAAATGGGGAAAGTCGAAATATGGGGAAGATATGGAGCCCCTGAGCCTGCAGAAATTGTGGCAAGGGAGGCAATCGGGATCAAAGGATTAAGGCGGTAACAGCTTTGACAAGTTTGATGTTTGGAGTCGTCACAAAGCTGCTACCGTCTTAATCCTTTAGTCCGCAGGATGGTAACCACACAATTGAACATTGCCTGTTCTCGTGTGTATTTCATGTAGTATAAAACAACGATTAGAATAATAATAAAAATCCCAAGGTAATAAAAAAAGTAATAAAAACTCAGATCAGGTAATAAAAATACTGAGATGATTCAGAAGGCACGCTGGAATATCGCTATGCTTATAAATTAGACCCAGTTGAGGAATGACAGCCAGCATGTAATAGCAATTTTTTCTGTTGTTAGTCAATTTTTAAATGTATTTTTGTTTTCTCACTGGCGTAGGTACAATTTTTGTTGATATTGGTTTTCTTGTCTGCTGTCGCCTACACAGAATTTAATAATCACATCCTCATTACTTGTTGGAATAAAAAAAAAATTATAGCTGTTTTTTTTTGTGGGCATTTAATGAATTTAATCTTGTACTGTAATTCTGTATGGCACTCATTTTCACTAGAAGTGTTGTGTTACTATAGTTGTGCAGACTATAGGAATAGTCTTCCTATATGGGGAGTTGACCTTCCCCCGCAAGTCTGGTTTATCAGGGTGTATACAAGGTGCTCAAATGCTGGATAAAGTGCTCAAATTGACTAGGTGCTCAAAAAGTGCTCAACAGGTGCTCAAAAATTAGCAGTCTGAAACTTGCAAAGAGTCTATTTGTGCATTTATGGGTAAAATAGAGCTGTTTAAGACAAATATGGGGCGAAAAGAGTTGATACAGTTTCCAACCTTCTGCATTATTGAGAGTGAGCTGAAAGAAAATGATATTTTAGTATACATTGATCATTTGGAGAAATGGCATAGTGATATGGAAGTTAGGTTCGGAGATCTTCTACAACTGGACATTCCAGGTTGGGTCGTAGACCCATTTGGAATTAATGCAGCTGATGTTGATATCAGATTACAAGAAAGCCTGATTGAGTTACAGAGTGATCAAACTTCTCTGGCTAGATTTCAGCATGGTGTCAGGAGCTTATGGACAAGTCATGAAATTGCTATGAAATACCCTTTGCTTTGGGACGAAGTAAAAATATATTTTATTGCTTTTCTACTTCTTATCTGGTTGAGTCGGGTTTTAGTAAAGTGTCACACCTCCTATCGAAAGCTCGCAGCCGCTTAGAAATAGTAAGAAGAGGTGACCTTCGTCCGTCTCTAACAACTATAGACCCTGATAGTGAAAAACTTGTGAAACTGCATGAAGCACAAGGATCGCATTGAATGAATAAAGAGTTGATGATATATTTATTTCATTTTGCTAAGGGATTTTATTTTTTGTAAGACTAATTATTTATTTTAAAAGAGTATTGCATTTTTGTTAACCACTGTTTAATATTTGCTATGTTTATAGTCCTATATATGTGACAAATATAATTGTACCTGAAAACAAATAGCTGTTTTAATATCTTTTATCCTTTAAAGTAGAGTTAAACTGCATATTACCTATTGAAAGTAAGGATTATGGGCCACAGGAAAAAATAAGGTTCCTAAGGGGCCCATAAGCCAAAATCGGTTGAGAACCATTGCTTTAGAGCAAAGCATACCTAGTACAAGTGGGCAAAGGATATTAGAAAAAAATATTCAAATAATTATGGATAGGTTGTCTGTCAATTGGAAGCTGTTCAACAGTGTTCAAAAGGGATTGTCAGCTTCTCCCTTTCAGCTGTTGCAAATTGGAACTTGTGGTCTTCACGTCATTCACAATTCACTTACAACTGGATTCAAGAAATGTAATTGGGAACTGGGAACTTTTCTTAGAGCATGCTATTATTTGTTTAAGGATTCCCCTACTCAGCGTGCTTAATTTTCGCGGAATACAAATACATCAACTTTTCCCTTAAAATTCGTAGGAATGCGCTGGATTGAAAATCAAACTGTGGCTTCTCGGATCATAACGATGCTTCCTCAATTAAAAAAGTTTGTTGATGCTGTGATTGCCAAAGAGATCAAAACTAGATCATCCCGGAGTTTCGAAACTGTCATCAAAGCCATGAACAACGCATCTTCTGGAAGCACGACTTCATTTTCTTTTGTTTAATGGCAAAAGAACTCGAACCATTTCTAACAGAATTTCAAAGCGATGCTCCTCTTGCCCCATTTCTTTATGAGAGACTGCTAAACATATTCATGAATTTGGATTTTGAAAAGGCTAGCAATTTGAAACCATTATATGAGGTTGATGTTGGCTATGGAGCCAGGCGCTCTTTACATCCCACTGCATCCAAGCAAACTGAAAAAGTTTTACAGGAATTTAGATTTGACTGTCAAAAGATTTTAAAGCATATAATTCATAAAATGAAGAAAAGAGCCCACTGCAGTATTCCTTCACAAGGGCTGTTAGTGCTTTAGATCCAAATGTAATTATAACTAGTTCCACAATATCCCTAAAGCGTTTTAGGTTGTTGTGTCATAAACTACTTGACAGTGGTCGCCTGGCAGCCACTTCTGCAGATTCAGTGACAAGTTTGTAGAGCAATTGGTTATCTACTCCTTTTTTGGAAGAAGCCAAAATATTTACTTCTAGAACTGAACCCGATTCTGAAGAACACCGTCTACATAATTTCTACAATAAGACTTTAGGGAATGAGCCAAAGTTCAAGGAACTCTTAAATGTTATGCGTGTGGTTCTATTATTATCCCACGGTAATGCTGCAGTAGAAAGAGGGTTCTCTGTAAATAAACTATTACTTCAGGAAAATCTAAGAGCGTTCTTAAATAGCACTGAGATTAGTGCATGAACAAATTCGGGCAGAAAAAAAACTGGTTTGACATCCAAATTGACAGGTCAATGATAACTGCTGTTAGATTGGCATCCTAAAGAAGGAAACAACATCTACAGGAACAAATAGAAAAGGAAGAAGCTCTAGATATACGTAGAGTGGCTGAAAAAAGACGCCTGTCTGAAGTGAAGGAGCTGCAAGCAAAAAGGCAGAAAATTCTTTCAGAAAAGGAAGCATCTATTCGTCAAATCGACGCAGAGCTCACGCGACTGAAGGAAAAGAAGAATGATTGAAATTGGCGACTCTGTTGTGATTAACTGATTCTCATTTGTTAGCTATTGGGCAACACAGTTGCCGATAGGCTATTGTCATCCCTTGTGTCTGTCCGTCACACCATTGGTCCCCAGTGACTTCCACATCACGACGCCGATGGCTTTCGACACAGCTTGCATTTCTTTTTTATAATTGACACTGTTTTAAGTGCTTTGGTGGTCTTCTTTTTCACTTTTGATTATAGGAGCTATGTTGTATGTAGATTTTAATAGTGCAGTGCTATGTCATTGATTAGTGCCATCTTCTTTTAGTGCCCCGTAAGGGGCGCGGCGATTTGCCATCCTGGCCGCCGTGCTGACGGGATCCAGCGCTCCGTCCGGCCCCAGCTTAGCCTCTCTTCCTTCCTTCAGATAGCCCGATTTCTCCCCTACCTCATCGCTTTTCATACAACCTCTCCCACAACTTTCTCTGGTCAGCCTCTAATTTCACAGGGTAGATGCTGACCTTCTTTCAAGCCAACCACCCCGGATCGGGGCTGAGGGGGGGAGGGGACATTGTTCCCTAACCCCTCAGCTCCGGTTCGGGATGGTTTTTTTTTTAACAACCTGCTTCATCCCCACCCATACCTTCCTCACATCCCTTTTCCTTTCCTCTTCAAAATCTATCTTTTTTACGCCGTGTTCAAGGTGGAGCCGCCATGCCGAAGGACTGCCAGGCCACCAGGCGGGAGGGGTGGTCCCAAATGGCGGCGCCTGGCTCTGCCGGGCCTGTAAGCACCTCTTGCAGTGCGGGCTACTGCAAGAGGTGGTGAGCGATTGCGTCCCGTAAAACAAAGAGGGTCACCATGCCCAATGATGAAAAAAAACCATCTCCCCTTAATTCCCCCTAAAACAACGGAGCCGCCCTCGTGCAGCTCCACAGAAAAGATGGAGGTCTCCCCCCCTGTGCTTGCGCAGGGGACCCTTATACCTCTTTAACCGGAGAGGAGGCTTACTCCTCTCCTACGCCTACGGGTGTAGGGGACTCCCCCTCACAGGAGGCCCCTCCTTTGATAGACATGGTCCTTGAGGAAAACAAGCTTCAGACGGTAGGGCCTTCCATGGGAGGGAATCCGGGCTCGGCGCCAAGCATCGAACCCGAATCCGCCCCTATACAAGGTCCTCCTCAAACGGCTGTGGACTCTCAGGCAGTACAAGGAGGGGAGGGATCTCCTCCGGATGATGCCCCTGCGACCACCAAGACCTTCTCCATTTCGGAGAAGGACCTGGCTGAGGCCGGTCCATCTGGCCTGGGTGCTTCTACCGGCGGGGGTGAGAAGCGGGTTCATTCCCCGCCCTCTTCTCCAAAAAAGAAAAGGATGAAAAAGCCTAAAAGACGAAGAAGACTCGGGGCTCCTCTCCATCCACGGGGGCTACGGGGACGGATGGGTCTGCTGCCACTTTGGCAAGCGACCAAGCCAAGCTCGGCACATCCGGCCCCTCTGCCCCCTTGGGTACCGAGCTCCTGACGATGACAAAGACCAAAAGTGCACAGGGTGGAGCCTCGATGACATCGGGGCCCCTGATTCAGAGGTTACCTGGCGTTTTCGAGCCCGCTGGCTTCAAACGCTTCCTCGTTATTCGCTCCACTGATGGCACCATGTTGTCCAAGGGCAACATGATCCATCAGAGGAGAGGATTAGCTAGTGCAATTGGTAGAGAGCCGAAGGTAATCCGTTTCTCGGACGGGAGTCTTCTGGTGAATGCGGCGAATCTCGCCGAGGCGGCCAAGATAAGTGCTCTTCGGATACTTCATGGCACCCCGGTGAGTGTGACGCCGCACTCTACCATGAACTTTGTGAAAGGAGTAGTTTATGCGAGGGAACTCGTTGACTACTCCATTGAGGACATCACCCTAGAGCTGGCCGACCATGGGGCGGTCAAGGTCGAACGTGTGATGAGAAAACAGGGAGGGGCCTCGAGACCCACCTCTACACTCTTCGTCACGTTCGACTGTGACAAGCTCCCTGAGTCGGTGCGTGCCGGTTGGTACCGCTACCGCGTGAAGGCATTCGTGCCACTGCCACTGCCGCGGCGGTGCTATTACTGTCACCGCTTCGGCCATACGAATCGCTCATGTAGACGTGCAAAGTCGGGGTCGCACACGATAATCCAAATCGTGTGTGGCCAAGTGTGTCAATTGCGGAGAGCCGCACCATGCTTCTTCGAAGCAATGTGGTGCATATCTCCTTGAGAAAGAAATCCTGGCCGTTTAGGCCCAGGATCGACTCTCATTCCGCGAGGCAAAGGACTTGGTGCTGGCGCGCCCGGCTCTGCCTGGGACGTCATATGCCTCAATAGTTAGAAAGGCACCTTCTGCTCCTGGCCTATCCAGGCCAACTAGCATGGTTGTTTCCGCGCCCATTCGGAGCCCTTCTGCGGGCTCTACCCAACCCGGGCGCTCCCCTGGTAAAGCTGGCGGCAAAAAGGGTTCCTACCCTGCCCCGGCTAAAACCAGGGCTTCCCCCCTCTTCCCCCAGCGTGACCGTTTCCCGCAAGGCGAAACGGCCACGCGCCTCCACTGAGTCGTTAGACTCACAGGAGGCAACACCCCTGAAGATGGTCGCTAGGCCATCTTCCGGGGTTCCTAAAGCTGTTCCCCGAAAGGAGGACAGCAACAAAGGAGCGTTGGCCCCTTCGCCCATGCCCCGAGGTGGAGCGAGTGGCTCGGAGACGGTGGTTCCTCGAAAAGAGGGCCCACCGCCTCCGAAGCAGCAACGCCCGCCTAAGGTTTCGAGGCGGAGGGAGGAAAAGACTCGCATGGCGAGCCCAACCTCCCCCAATAAGTCCTCGAAGGCGACAGCGCTTTGTCCGGCCAACAGCGCCCGGGGTTCTGCCCAAGGGAAGCGTACGGCCATTCCCGTGAGGGTCTTCAGTTCGAGGAGGGCCCCCGCGTCTTCTCCGAGCTAGGCCTGGAGGGCATATTCCTTCAATGGAATTGCTGTGGACTCCGGGCCAACTGGGAGGAGCTGCGGAGGCTCGTCTCGTCCCGTTCCCCGTTAGCTATCGTTTTGGAGGAGACCATGCTAGGCGCGTGCCCCCTGCCTGTCCTCCCGGGGTATAAGGGTCTTGCTACCCCACCACCGCGGGATGGCCGGGCTGGGAGATGCGCGGTTTACAACCGGCATGATGTCTCCGTTCTTCCTTTCTCTTTAGATACCTCCTTTCAGGCAGTGGCTGTGCAGCTGCACCTGGATAGGAGGTATACTCTGATTTCTGCGTACATTCCACCGTGAGCTGATTTCGAAGCGAGGGACTTCCGCCGCGTCGTGGCACGGTTGCCGAGGACCTATCTCTTGCTTGGAGATCTGAACGGCAGGCATCCTCTCTGGGGAGATTACTCCATAAATCCCAGGGAAAAAGTCCTTGCTGATCTGATCGAAGATCTTGAGATGGGTGTCCTAAACGTGGATGAGTTTACGCATCACTGTCCGAAAACCGCTTCATTTCCTTGCCTCGACCTATCTTTGTGCTCTTCGGATGCACAGCCTGATTTTGATTGGTGCGTGGTCGATGACCTCCATGGTAGTGATCACTTTCCCATTCAAATATCATTTTCAGGGCAACTGCCGCCTGAGAGACCACCTCGGTGGTTCTTGGCGCGGGCGCGGTGGCCTGCATTTCAGGAAATGACAATTCTCTATCTCAGTCGAGGAGTTTAGGTTGGTAGATGAGGCCGTTGTGTTTTCTCCGGCAACCTCATCGCCGTGGGCCTTACTACTATTCCTAGGACTTTGGCCGTTTTGCACGCTGACCACTCCGATGGTGGTCGGCCGAGTGTGAGACGGCCCTCAAACCGAAGCGTTACGCCTACATGCGCTATAAGCGCCTTCGAACGATTTCACTGTTGCTGAATTTCGTCGGGCTAGGGCAAGGTTCCGGTATATTTCGAAGCATGCCTGCCGCTCTTCTTGGCGGGCATACGTGTCTTCACTTAACGGGAAGACCCCTTTAGCTGAGGTGTGGAAGCGAGTCAAAAGGATTCGGGGCAAGTTCTCGCAGGACCCCCCTCCCGTTCTCCAGGAGAATGGGACCGCAATCTCGGACCCCGCGTCCGTGGCGGAATCCTTAGCGACCGCCTTTTCCGCATTCTCTAGCCGTGATGCTGCTCCGCCAGCATTCAATATACGTCGTGATGTCGCGGAAGGCTGCCGGCTGGACTTTACATCCAGAGGCGGAGAACCTTTCAACGACAAGTTTACTGTGAGTGAGTTTCGTTCCGCTCTCGCTTCGTGCGCGGACACCGCCCATGGTCCGGACGATGTCCCGTACGCCATGCTTCGACACCTGGGTGAGCGAGGCATGGCCTTCCTGTTAGATTTGTTCAACAGGATTTGGGTTGAAGGTCTTCTCCCAGACTCCTTGCGAATCGCTACTGTGCTCGCCTTTCGCAAGACGGGGAGAGATCACTCTACTCCGACCGGTTTCCGCCCAATCTTTCTAACCTCTTTCGTGTGCAAGTTAATGGAGAAACTGGTAAATGTTAGATTAGCCTTTTTTCTGGACAGCGGAGGCCATCTGTCTTCTGCACAGTGCGGCTTCCGTAAGTTCCACTCCACGTCGGATGCTCTCTCCGACTGGAAAATGCCGTCTGCGAGGCTTTCCTTCGTAGACAGCACTACGCCACGGTGTTTTTTGATCTGGAGAAGGCCTATGATACCGCATGGCGATACGGTATCATGGAGACTCTCCACACGATGGGGGCGAGGGGACGCCTCCCAATGTTTATATCTGAATTTTTGCGAGATCGTCGATTCCGCGTACGGGTGGGGGGAGCCCTCTCCGGCCTAAAGGAGCTGGAATAGGGTGTCCCTCAGGGAAGTGTCCTCAGTGTCACACTCTTTGCCCTGAGCATCAACGGCATCACCTCGGTGCTGCCGGAAGATGTTCTCGCTACGCTCTACGTGGACGACCTTTCGATCTCTTTTGGCGCGGCCCAGATGCCAACTCTAGAGCGTCGACTCCAACAGGCATTGAACTGCGTCTCTCGCTATGCCGAAGCGCACAGGTTTCGGTTTTCACTGGCCAAGACTAAGCTGGTGCACTTCTGCCGCCATCCACGGCTTCACCCCGACCCAGATTTGTTTCTTAATGGGGTGCGCCTGGATGTGGTTGAGTCGCACCGTTTCCTTGGTCTTGTATTCGACCGACGCCTCACCTGGGAGGCTCATATTCGCAGCCTTAGGGTCTCCTGTACCCGCGCCATAGACATTCTCCGTTCCGTCACGTTCAGCGCTTGGGGCGCTGATAGGGCTACTGCCTTACTTTTTTATCGATCCTTTGTTCGCTCGAAGCTCGACTACGGATGCGAGTTTTATGCATCCGCAGCCGAGCGTTTATTGCGGAAGGTGGATTCGATCCACCACACCGGCCTTCGCCTTGCGACCGGTGCCTTCCGCACTTCCCCCATTGAGAGCCTGTTGGTCGATGCTGGGGAGATGCCACTCGCTCTGCGCTGTGTGCAGTGCATCACTCGCCTCTACGCGCGAGCCCGACGACTTCCTGAGTCGCCCTTGGCTCTCACTGCATCCGCAGCTGATCTCGATGGTGCCTATGCCGCCGAGAGACGCCAGTCATACCCTAAGCCCTTTGGGTTTAGGGCCAGGAAACTCCTTGGAGATGTAGATATAGCTCTCGGGCCGGTGGCGCCCCTGGTTCTGCCCAGGACGCCACCCTGGAGGGTACCACATTTTGCTATTTGTCGCCACGCCTCTTCTCCCAAAGCTTGTACTGCGCCGGGAGTATTGCGTTCGACCTTTTTGGAGCACACATCGTGTCACGCTGGTACCATGCCAGTGTATACGGATGTCTCCAAGTGTTAAGAGGGGCTCGGCTTCCACGCCGTATCCCCTCTGTTTGAAGTCAGCGGGGCTCTACCAGGCGCTGCGTCTGTCTTCACAGCCGAGCTGGTGGCAATACACCACACGGTATGGGAGATTACGCGACGTGCCCGGTTCGGAGACCGGATTGTGATCTATAACGACTCACAAAGCGCCATGAGTGCTCTCGGGGCATTGGAATCTCCGCATCCCCTGGTTCGCGAAATCCGTGACGCCCTGGTTTTGACGAGCCGGGCAGATGTCGAGATTATCTTATGCTGGGTTCCTGGACATGTAGGAATTGCGGGGAATGAGAGCGCCAAAGAGTCCGCGAGGACTATGCGACCTGACCAGCGTTTCGCTCTTCCTCACACTGACTACATGGCAGGAATACGGGCAGCTCTTCGGACTGCTTGGCAAAGAAGATGGGGGACGGTCGAAGGGAACTTAAAGTTACGTGCGATTGTGCCGCGACTGTTCCCTTGGACCTATCCCCCAATGCCGCGGCGGCTTCAGGTTGCTTTCTGTCGTCTCCGAATCGGGCACACTCGTGTGACGCATCGCTATTTGATGGAGCGCTCGCCTGTGCCCTATTGCAACGACTGCGTCGTCCCCCATACTGTTCGGCACATTCTTGTCGAATGTCCCAGTCTGGGTGATCTTCGCGCACGACACCTGTCCCGGTACCGGGATGAGCGGGGTCGCTACCGCCTGTCCCTTGTACTCGGGACGAGTGCGTGCACTTTGACTGGTGGACTTATTGACTTTTTGGGGGAGGCCGGCCTTCTCCCTTTCATTTAACCCGGTTTAATTGTTGTTGTTTTTTTTATTGCTTTGTTATTGTTATTGTTGTTTCCTGTTCATTTTTTAAAGTAGCCTAGAACTAGGCTGTTTGTTTACGGCAACTTATGCCTAAGTCGGCAGTCGCTAGATAGCCCCTTAATTAAAAAAAAAAAAAAAAATCTTTGTGTTTCTTTCTCTGGATTTTTAATGTACTTTTGCATATTTTAATAATAAAGGTCGGAGGCCCCCGTGGTAAAGTTTCAGAGAAGCAACCCAGCCAGCTCATTGTCATTCGGGTGGCTGGGCGTGGCTATAAGGGGTGGAGGAGACCACGAGACTGGCTGGGTTGTTGTCTCTTCATTCTGTTGCTGGGAAAGTACAGATCCCTGTCATGGTGTGACCTCATGCTCTTTGTTCGTAGGCTGCCCCATTGATCTACTACCCAATATGTAGGGAATTTATGCATATTTATTCTTTAAAATAAATGCATTTAACATTGGAGATATAAAAACGTATAATAATAATACTAGTTTCAAACTGATGGGGTCATGAGAGGTGTGGGTGGCTATGGAGGAAGGTGGAACCTGCAAAATGTATAGCCAGTGGCTGTACAGTATAACCTGCAATTACTTAAAATACTTGAGTAGTTTAATATTGATTACTGCCCTTATTACGCATTAATACCACAACAATATAGTTTTTTAAAGATTTTTTTACTTTTATGTCAAAAAATGAAGTTTGGAATATAGAACGTTTTAGTCTGTTATGGTAAGGTAGTACATCTCATCCAAATCTTCCCTTTTGAAAATGCCAATTGCCCGCGCAGGCCTTACATGTATTTTTACTATGGTTCTGCTTTGAGGATTGCTATAATAGGTAAGAAGCTTCTTTGCATTTTATTGTCATTTTGTTGTATTGCAGCGTCATTTTTTAGGATTTTGTCAGTTATATGTTCTTATAGCGAAGTTTGTTGCTTTGATAACCCACTGTCCACATATTTTACTGTGTTTGGTCCACATATTGAATTAGAAATGCCAAGACATGTTTTAGTCAATCTGAAATTGGTCTTTTGTTGTGCTAAATCAATAAAATGAGTGCTTGAAAGGTAATAAAAAGTAATAAAAATTGAAATTCAAAGTCTAGTAGACACCCTGGAATGTCTAAATGAACAGTACTAAATAAAAACTACCTCATCAAGAAACCTTTTTTGTACAACTTAAAGATAGTATAGTGCAATGTAGTGTGAAGAAAAAAAATGTTGTGGAAGGTACAGAGAGAAACCAAATAACAGAGAGGACGTTTCACTTTATTCCGCATCGAAGGGTATAATGGCTTAGATGTATGTAGAATGTGTGTGTATTGTTTATACACGACCTAAAAAAAACTATCGCTTTGCATTTCATTTGGTCGAACAGTTCCTCGCATGTGGAGGAGGAGGTCGTGAGTTTGCGCAAGGAACTGCATCGGAGCCACGTCCACACGAAGCGTCTCGAGAAGCAGCTAACAGCGGCCGAGGACGACGCACAGCTCCGAGCACAGGACGTAAGTTGCGTGGTTTTATCGGAGGCCAAAAGTGAGTCTCTTGCGCTTCATCGCAAACAAGCAAATGGAATGGGCACATAAGAGAAATGGAAACGCTGGCGAAATGGACAATAAAAGAGAAATGACTGGGTAATGAGATTTCGACAGCAGCTGCTTCCTCCTCCTCCTCTTCCTCTTCCTCTTCCTCTTCCTCTTCCTCTTCCTCCTCCTCCTCCTCCTCCTCCTCCTCCTCCTCCTCCTACTATCGGCGAGCTAGCGACTCGATCTTGCTCGCTGCCTTAAATTCACTTTTGTTTATGCTTCCTCATGGATTGCTACAACAGCTCTTCCACCACCAGAGATCAACACTTAAAAAGAACCTGCCTTCGCCGCAGAGTGAGAGCCACAAGTAGTCTCCTCAGCTTGGTACACGAGCTATGCTTTCAAATATTCCCGCTTTAATTAAGTTCACTTTTTTTGTCGCGTGCGAGTCTAGTCGCGGACGACTCTACATCTCACTATGTCGATCGGTTGGTCCCCGCTTTGCTTTTTATTTGTTTTGGCAATAACATCGTAACTATTCCGCCTATTCTAACGAAATTTGAAAACCTTATGTTGTTTTACATTCTCTTTCGAATCATCACCTCCACCACTTACACCAACACTATCTACAGCACCATCTACACGACTTACACCACCCCCGCCTACACCTCAACCACCTACACCACCACCCCACCTACACCACCACCTCCTACACCACCACTACGCAAGGTTATCTCGGGAACTATTTTTGATTTGGCAATAACATCATAACTATTCGGCAGTCCATGAATTATTGAAAGCTTTGAAGGTCTTAAAGTCATAAATCAGAATAAGTGAGAGCACGCGACTTTTGGTCAGCAGACCTTGTTTTTTGGCTGTTAGCTCTTACGTCTTTAATTGTAAACCCGAACCAACGAACTGGTTGATTTAAGAGTACATTGTGAAAATGATGAAGAGAAAAACAAGAGAAAATGGGTAAGATATCGGTTAATTAACTTATGGATCAAAAAAGTGATTTTGCCTATTCAAATCATCTCCAATGATTTTTACCTGCGGCGAAGCGCCAGGTCTAGGCGTCGCTTTTTTCTCAAAAGGAGTAAAGTTCATTTGCCCCCATTTAGAGCCATGGTATGACCACGGGATATACGGTTATTTCCCCTGGAGATTTCGAATCTGCCATAAGATTTGGCGCTAGGTGGCGCCATCTAGTGGCAGAAGCCTCATTTAGTCATTCAAAGGCACTTGTAAGTGATTTGAACCATGGGAAACCATCACTGGAATAACCATTTATCATCTTATCACAAAACGCCGCAGGTCATCGGAGGGACTTTCCCTCTTGTTAGCTCCAGAATTCAACCCCTTAATTTAAATTAGTTGCTTAAATCTCAAGAGAGAAAAAGAGGAGCTCGAAGAGAATAGAGGAATTTGTTTGTTTGTTGAATTAGTTTAAAATGTATTTTAACGTTTGAATCAGAGACGCAAATACTATTCCTGTGAAAATTTTGAAAATTGAAACTAAACTTACCTTGCCCGGGGGGCTTTAGTATTACCTCACCATGACTTTGTTTGACCAGCAAAAAAAAAAAAAAAGAAAACTTAAGGTGGAAGAGAAAAGGGGAAAATGTATTAAGAGGCAAAGAGCACTGGAGGCATAGAGTTAGAAGTTTCTGCCCCAATGGGAGTTGATTATACGGCGTCAGGACGATTTGTAACTAGATACTTTTTTGATCGGCCGGGACATAGGTCACAAAATATAAAGGTGACGGATTCCCTCAAATCCCACCCCAAAGATAGGGTCTTCCAGGGACACCCGAATGTTAATCCTCCTGTCAAATTGTGATACAGGTGCGTCCTCTGGATAGACTAAGACACCAAAAGACAGGAGTGGGTGTGGCTATTCGCCGATCAGCCCCTTCACGCGAATGTTTACACATGCACCTAGACGAGATGAACAAAGAAAACTTACCTAACTTTCCAGCCCCCCCCCCCCCTTACTTTTATTTTGCCAAGTGGGCGTCCTCTAGGAAGCCTGCCACGTTCCAATGACGGTCCAAAGGTCCCTGAGGTCTGAGATCTAGGTGTTGCGGGCATTTTGGAGGTTCGGACAGTCAAGGATAAGGCGTTTGGTGTTGTCAGTGTGTTGGTTGCATCTGGTCCATGTTGGGGATAGGGTGAAGGTTAATCTGTTGGAACTGTTCGAGTAATGTGGAATGACCTGACCTCAGTTGAGACAGAATGACTGTATCTGGTGTTGTGATTTCTATGATTGATTTATTTAAGGGCAGGGGGCATTTAGGATATTGTTTGGTGGTAGAGTATTCAGGTGTCCGGGTGAAAACGATGTGGATGTGTTTTTTTGGTCGTGATGGTGGTAGGTTGCATAAACGGTTTTGGAATTAGCGTGCTGGGACTTATTTTTGTGTCTAGGTGGTGGTTAGGTTCCAATCATGTTTGAGTGAAAGTTGAGTGGATTGATGTGGTTCCCCTACATCCCGATTTGGAGCTTGTTTGCGTGGGTTTGGTGCTTTACCGGCGCTGCGTATTTGAGGGTAGTGGGGATGAATTGCTTGCATAGTGTGATGAGCGTCTTCTGTTGTCCGAATGTGATAGTTTTGGTAGTGATTTGAGTGTTGGTTTTCTTTATGGCTTTATTTGATATTGATAATTTAAGTTTAAAATGTCCCGTAGTGTGATTTCCAGGAGAGTGGGAGTTTTGTGTAGGAGAAGGTGTCGTCCGTTTAGTCTAATTTTAGGGTGTTTGATTCGTGGTAGTCTGGTGTGAAGAATGTGATGGGGGTTGAGACTATCTTTTCCAAAGTTGTCAGGCACAGTTAATCTCGTTGGTTTTTCACTTTTAATTAAAAATAACTAGTTTTTCCAAGGCATTGATGGAGAAAACCGCCACCCCATATGACAGGATTTCCGAAAAGTTCTTCCTTTTTTAACTTGAATCCATTTCTTTCCATCTGGGTCGTTACAATGAATTCAGTCTTCTCTCGATTCGATTACGCACCCCCCTCGGCCACAGTTCCGGCAGTACTGATAACATGTTCTTCTACCGGAAATGTAGTAATCCTGTATCCTCTTTGTGTAATTTCCCTATCACGACGCCGTGGTCGCTACCGTCTATTTCTAGGGTTAAGGTCCGACTCCTGTGCGCCAAGTTATGGTGTCGGTTTTTTGGAGGAGGCGGGCCTCTTGCATGATATAAGCTTACTTAGGAGCACTAGAGTCCTTGGGGAAGGCAGTCCTTGTCCAGGTGACATCATGGCATGATTGTTTTAACCTTGTCTTTCCTACTTTTGGGTGGACATTTTATTTATATCATTGTTTGTTTACTTAAGACCTAGATTAAAGGATTAATAGTTCAGTGTTGAAGTGGCTATGCCCTCGATGGGGGCCACTATGACGGGATCTAGAGTATTAGCCCAGTCTCCTGTTTCAGCTGTCAACAGTCTTGTCCGAGCTGAAGATGTACATGTTGGGAGAGTTTTCCCTGTCCGACGCCGTCGCGGAACTGAAGAAGGTGCGACGACAAGTGACCGTAAGGGACACCCAGATCCAAGAACTAACCCAGGAGCTCAACTTGTTGCAGATCAATGCGAACGCGTTGCTGGCAGAGAATTCGGAGTTGAGGTACGACCTATCCGCTTCGGCACGACTCGGGCCGGTACAGTGTAAGCCGGGACTCATTTTGGGTTTGGAGAGAACCGGGAAATCATTCATATCTTCCTCTAGGGTATCGACTACCGCCCCACGTATTCATAGGATGGAAGAATTTTATCACCAACCCTATTTTATAGTTTATGTTCATTTGATAAATTTATTTATCCACTCTTCTTCTGCCTGCCCTTCCCCGCATTTTATTTCCTATGGGTGAAATATCCTTGGTGGTTAGTTTCCTTTTTTCAGAATTCTCCTCTGGCTAGGAAAGGCGGGAGTTAGGCGAAAGGTCTTAAAGTAGCATTGGCGACTTCAAACGCTTACCCCCTCCCCCTTCTCTCACTACCTTCCCCAATATTAGGAACCCCCAAACCAATACCTTGATGACGTCACACGTTTGTGCAGTCTGTTTATAATCTTCGCCATCCTTTATTTTTCAGAAATCAATTGATTCCATATTTATTAAAGGGGCGGCGAGGGGGCATACTTTCGGATAGAGTAAGTGCGAGGACGGGGGGGAGGGGGATTTAGTGTGGACAAATAATAATTGAGCCAAAGAAGGAGGAAGATAAAAGATCGCTAAAATGGCAATGCATTTTAAAAAAAAGTTGTTTAATACCCTCTTTCCTCTTTAAATTGGGATCTAAGCTGGTCTGGAAAGGAATGGTAGATTAGCATAGGAGAAAAATCATAAGAAAATGAAAAAAATAAAGTAAGAAAAATATTAAGGAGGCATGCAATCGCTATCCCCATCAACCTACAATGCTGGACTTTTGGGGGTGTCTTGGAAACCCCGAGGAATATTATTATTATTTTTTAAAAGTAAGAATAGAAAACCAACGAGAGTATCTCCGCTAATTTTTGCAAGGAGTCATCTGTAAAGTGGTGGAGATTTATATAGCTGCAGATTCACCTGCGGGCGTTGGGGCCGAAGTGTGTGTGGGGGTGGGGGGGCGCACTCTTCCATATCCCACCTGCAGCATGGTTGCTCATGCTAAACCTGGCACTCCCTTATGGGTGGCTGAAGTAGGTAGGGTGTTTTGGTAGCTTCAAAGAGCAACTTTAACTCTTGCCCTTCCCTACTGTGTGAGAGAGATTGTGGGGAAATTGACACAACCACCTACAGCATTTTCCTCAATGGAAATGGGTGTGGAAAGAAGGGTGGAAACAAAGATAAAAGATGGCTAATTTAATTAATCAAATATGCATAAAATACCGAACGCCTAACTCAAACTGCAGCAAGTAACCGCAACCCTCAATATGGCAACGGAAAGGGGTGGGCGGTCTAAATTATAAAGCCGCGGAGAAACTGGTACGAGTTCGCGCAAAGAGCAGCGAAACAACGTACGAGTGTGAACCGCACCCTGCAGGGGGCCGGGTAGGGTATAAGAAGCGCCAAAAGGACAGCTTTAATACAAATCGTGGGGCGGAAGCTCCGTCCCGTCCGTCATTCGAGCCCGGTGCGGCAAATTCACACCCAGAATATGGTCGCATGAAAGGGTTGGCGTTAGTTTTTTGGGGGGTGAGGTTAGGTTAGGTTTAGGAATATGTTATTTTTTTTGTCATTGACTATATTCGCACTGTAAATTTTCCGCGTGGAAATCTTTCGATGGGGAATATTCCTACTTCCCTTCCAAGCGTTGGGAGCTTCCTTTTTTTCTTTTTACGCTGGTGTTGGTCGCATGCTCCCGCGCCGTGTGGGAGGCGGGCTTCCCCTCCTGCGCCGGAGCGTGCTTCCTTCTTGCTTTCGTTGTGTTTTGGGGAGGTCTAAGGTTTATTTTGTGGGTTCGTTTGTTTTTGTTTTTTATTTAGCTTAACATCAGGCTATACTATAATTGCGGCGACTTATGCAGGCATCTCAGCGAGGAACCTTTGGAACTGTTAGAACCTTTGGAACCCTTCTGCTTTTTCTAACCATATACTTTATTAATTTATAAACAAATTGTTTAATTTTCATCTTTTTTTTTAGAATAGATACCTACATTCTTAGGTACATGAATTCTTTATAAAGTAGTCAAGTGCCATATGACAAGGATTTCTTTCTAAATATACCTCTTCTATTATTTTTTCTATCATTCTGTTTTTGTTTTTTTGCTTAGCTGTTTGTCCCACATCTATTACTTTCTTTTTATCTTGTTTTGATAAACCACAATTAGTGGTGAAAATTTTTTATACTTCATATGATAATGAACCATTACATTTTTATTTATTTATTATTAAATAAAGCTTCTTTATTTTCAGATACTAAATATTATTTATAAACTTACCATAACAAGTTTTGAGCTTAAACATAAAATAAAAGGCAAGTTAAATTTAACCCCATGTGGCTTGAAAAACAGGATCACCACAATGAATTAGTCTGAAAAAAAAGTGATTAGGAAGTATTGTGCAATTACTGTACGTGTATCATTAATATGGAGAAAAAAGGATTACGGGGATTGTATAAGCATGTCAAAACGAAAAAAACATGTTAAGAATTTTCACTTAGGCAAGGACAAATGCCAGGCTGTTATTTAAAATAGCACTAATGCAACTTCAAGGTCTCTTAAAGTGGTTTCAAAAAGAGAGGCTGCCTCAAGAGCATAACTAATGTTGATGCTCAAGAGTTTCTCCAGTAATTTTTCTCTGAATTTGAATGGTGACATTTGCAGAAACATTTCATGCAATGTTTTCACGGAAAATTCCAGAATATTTTTCTCTTGGAGCAACCAACGTCTGGCTATATCCTCGCAGAAGCTCTTGGACCATACTTCAAAGATTTAATTTTAGAAGATAAAGGTGACTCCTTCTATGGATTATCATATGATGAAACCACCAACAACAAAGTTCAAAAAGAACTTGTGGTAATGGTCAGATATTGGTCCAAGAAGTTAAATGAAATTGCTGCATTTCATTTGCAAACCATATATTTAGGCTATGCAACAGGCCAGAAGATTGCGGACTCCAAAATTTCTGTCTTGGATACAAACAATTTGAAATTAGACAAACCCGTATGTCTTTTTAGTGATGGCCCCAATGTTAATAAAAAGGTGTTTCGAATTATTAATGAAAACGTTAAAGCCATTTGAAACAAGCCTTTGTTAAACATTGGGACATGTCAACTGCATGTACTACACACGTCATTTTTTAAAGGGCTAAATAGCCTATATAATGACATATCAACTTTCTGCACAAACATCTACAGATATTTTAAAGGATATCCTGCAAGAAAAGAAGATTTAAAAGAAATTCGAGAAAAACTTTCCAACTCTGGGAAAAAAATGCTAAAACATGTTGACAGTAGATGGTTGACTTTAGGAAAATCTGTCAGCAGAATACTTGAACAATGTGAGGTTTTGGTGGAATATTTTATTAATTTGTACCAAAATGTTCTTCATATATTTGTTCAAATTTTTATTACAAAGCAATTGTTCAAATTCTGAAAAAAGAAACTATAAAAGTTGAATATACTTCGTAAAATCAGTTGTTCAAATTTGTTAAAAATTTAATTCAAAATTTCAATCTTCTGAACCATTGATTCATTTTGTCCATGATGAAATTTGTAATTTAATTTCACTCTTTGCAGATCGAATTCTTAAGCATCCAATTTCATTTGAAAAGATATCTATGAAGAAAATAAAGGCGTTAAAAGACATCTTTTTAGCGAACTCTGGAAAAGACTTTATAAATGTACAACACATGCAATGTAGAGAGGAATTTAAGGAAGAAATTACTAAATTAAAAAACAGAGCCATAAAAAATAATGTACTTAGTAACTGTATGGCTTTTTTCAAAGATTCGTGCCTGTATTTGTTAAAAAAAGTCTTCTGATGAAAGCAGGCAGGAAACATCCTCAATTCTCAATTTATGATATGAAAGTTATTTTACAGCTGCTGCCATTTAACATTCCTTCAGATATATTTTTTGACCAGTGGAAGTGCCTGCAGGCGGAAGAAATATCGAAGGAATGACCATTGACCATTACTGGCGTTTTTTAATGAATAAAAATAAATATCCAAATATTTCTGGATTTATAAAAGCTGCCTTGTACATCTGGCATGTAATGCCGATATTGAAAGATCATTTTCTGTGTCAAAAAAAGTACTTACTGAAGACAAAGTAAGAATGTCTATACGATCTTTAAATGCCAGATTGACAGTGAAAAGTGGCCTTTATCTTTTTAATAATAAGCCATATTTTGTCCCAATTGCTAAAAAGCTTCTGTCTCTTGGACTTTCAGCATACAAGAGCTATAAGGCTTATTTAGAAGAAGAAAAGCAGAAAGACTTGAAGAAGCAATCTGAGAAAGAAGAAGAAAATAGAAAAATGAAAAAGAATGTGAGGGGAAAATGGCTGAATTTACAACCGTACAAAAGGTCACTGACGATTTGTTGGTAGCGGCCAAAAATAGACTTGATAGTACCATAGAATCAAAAGATATGGTTGCTATCCAGACAACACAATCTTTGTTGCAGGCAGCCGTACAAAAGAAAAATGAAGAAGTAGTTTTAAGTCAAAGTAAATAAGCTTAAATGTTTCGGTAAACAAGAAAAAAATCCGGATTGATTTGCAGTTTTTTCAAGAAATTGTAAACCTTAAAGTTAACTTTTTGTTAACTGCCTACCTACATAATGTTTCCATTTATAAGAAAAAATTGTGTTAAGCTTGTATATATATATATTAAGATTGTAAACATATAGTTTAATTGTAGCTACCTAATTCTTGTGTAATAGGTCGTGTATCTTCTTTTTTCTTACAACAATTTTTGAATAAATAATGTAAATATTTTTTAATAAATGTGCCCCCCCAAAATATAAAGGATGGCGTATAGGTGGGTTATATGAGGATAGTGGAGACCGTATAAAATAAACAAATGCGTTTTGTTTATATTTACTATAAAAATTAGTGTTAGATAGAAAGTTTGTCTATGATAGGTACGTAAAATTCTGTAAGTACACAGCAATTTCTATATAAGACATATATCAATTGTGATACACACATAAAATAATGAAATTCACTAAAAATTATATATTATAGTTGGAACCTTTTTGGAACCTTTCAGTCTCGATTGGAACATTTTTGCAACCCTTTTCTCTCAAAATGGAACCTTTAGAACCTACCTGACCTCTTGCATTGCTGGGATGTCTGCTTATTGCCCTGTTGACCAGGGGTGGGGGAGCCCAATTTTCATCGCCCCTTGAGTGATATATTTGTATGCACAAATTTTCAACATGGAAATTTAAATAATATTTGTATGTCCAATTTCAATGGTGGCAGTCAATAAAAATGTTTCGTATTAGTTTTTTTTTTTTAGATATTAATACACGAGTCTATCGCATCATGTAATAAATTTAAACAACATTTACAAAGATACACGAATCAAATTTTATTTATCGCCCGCCGACTTCTTTCATTTGAAATTTTTCACCCACGGCTCAAAAAGCTTTACTCACCCCTGTTCTAGGTAGTCGCCAGATGGACGCTTAGAAAGCAAATAAATCCAAGCGTTTGCAAATACGATGGGAAAATACAGGTTTTAACTACTAACTTCATATGTTAATGTCTGAGAGCAAGGGTATTTGGAGTGAAAGGGGTTTGCTAAGATGTTATTACTACCCTAGCTTTGACACGGAAAACAATAAATTTAAATCGCCGGAATGTCTGTTGAAGGTTGACCTTCGTCGTTATATTTGATATAGGGACAATACTAACACCAAACTCCCCAAAATGGAAAGAGAATTACAGGAGAGAATTAGGAACAGCAACTGCCTTGTGGAAGTCTCAAGAAGGGAAGATACCTTAAACAAAACGACCGCACACGTTGTAGCTATGTTAGCGATGTATCATTCGTCAAACAATGTCACATAACATCCTTCAAGGAGCAAGATTAAAATATACCACAAATAAGAGAGAGCGAAATAACTCATTAAATAAAACATTATAAATACACAAGTTTAATTAATAGCATCTTCATTAGAAAACCAACAAGAACAAAACGAATTAGGGCTGTACAAAGTTCGTAAACAACCTCATCCAAACTAGCTCTTATGGTAGTAGAATAAGTGAAGCTACTAATAGATTATTCACTAAAAAAAGTAAAATATAATATGAGAAAATAATAAGCAAGCATCGATAATTCACAGAGGAGCAATTTTGAACGTAATTTCTATTGAGTTCGCTTTTTCACTTGAATTCGACTAAAATGGTACGCTCAATTCAAAACTACAGATATTTTTATTTTTATCACGTAAAACTTTTAACCCTTTGATCGCGACTCGTAGAAGAGGTACTATTTAGCAAACGGTGACAGACACGAGACAGTGCAGTAAGAGGTTGTGTGCCGCTCTATATAGGTGATTATTATCGTATGCTGCAAACAATATTATACGAGTTAGCAGACCTCCTTATGGTAAGCTATTTTTATTTTTCTAAGTTTGTGACTTTTTAACTTACTTTTATGTACATACTTATTTCCTTTCTTTCATATCATGTCTGCCTCTGCTACCTCTCGTCGTAAGTGCCTACAGAGCCCGTACTCATCTTGTTATATCTGTGGCAGTTTCACTATTCCGAGTCAAGGGGCAAACATCAGCGCATTCGTCTAGTAAGCCTATTTTGCATGTTTTAAGTAAAATTGCTGATCAAGACTAGTCGTGGGCCCCTCGCAAGGTGTGCAAGCAGTGTGTGTGGAGAGTTTACGGATGTGAACCAAGGGAACACAATCAGTTGGCATTTGGTATACCTATGATTTGGCGAGACCCAAAAGATCATTGCACAGACTGTTACTTTTGTCTATTGAATCCTCAGGATATATCAGAAAAAGTTATAAAATGAAATATCCAGGTCTACCATCAGCTATACGTCCAGTGTCTCATTCAGCTGAAATCCCAGTGTCGTTTTTCGTTCAACTATCCTCTCTTGAAGTTCTGGCTCATTCTGAAGAGCTCAGTGAGAGCAATGATGCAGATTTTGAAATTGAAAAGGACTCAGCTCATAAGGGATTCAATTAAGACGAGTTTAATGATTTTGCACAAGATTTGAGACTCAAAAAAGGCTTTAGAACGCCTAGCATCATGAGTGAATGAGAAAACTTGTTTGTAAAAGGAGCGAAGATATCCTACTTTCGATCTAGATACAGTGCATTTCTGCAGTACTTTCGAAGTGGCAGTAGCTTTGTGTTTTGTCATAACATACAGGGTTTACTAAAGGAATTGGGAATTCCGATAAGCAAGTGAATGGCGACTGTTCATCGATAGCTCAAAGCTTAGTTTAAAATGTGTCCCCCACCTCCACAATGGCAATTTATATGGTGCAATCCTAGTTATGTATTCAGTTAGACTTCGTGAAGAACATCGAGACAGTCATTGGGCTGTTGCAATATCACAAACTCAATTGGATCATCTGTGTTTTCCTTAAAATGGTATGCTTCCTTCTTTGTCAGCAACGCGGGTACACGAAGTGTCCCTGATGTGTGTGCATATGGGATAGCTCGAGAGAAGCATTGAGTGTAGAGGAATTGGCCTCTTAACATCTGACCTTAAACCTGGTAATCCCAACATTCTACAGTAGTCACTTGTTGACAGAAAGAAAATTATATTCCCACCTCTGAAGGCTACTGATTCAAGTACCTCCCTTTGGCATTTCTTGGCTTGTTAATTAAAAAAAAATCTAAGCCGGTGTGTTTGATGGTGCCCATAACCGGCACCTTATCAAAGATGAACATTTCATCGGTGCAATGTCAGACTTGGAAAAAAAATGCTTGGTTATCATTCAAAGACCTTGTCTAGAAGTTTCATGGAAATATACAAGCAAAAAAACACACCAAAATTGTCCAGAAACTATTGGAGAGCTACAAAACGCTCGATTGCAGCATGAACATCAAGTTGCATTTTCTGCATTGCCATCTTGCTAACTTTCTAGAAAACCTTAAGAGAGGTCAGCGATGAGCAAGATGAACGATTTCACCAAGATTAGAAGGTCATGGAGGAACGGTATCAGGGTAGATGGGATGTCTATATGTTAGCTGTCTACTGCTGCAGTATAAAGCGAAATTGTCCACATATTAAACACTCCTGGAAAAACTATAAGCATAAAATTTGCCTTAACTGCTTTCACACAATTTGAATTCGAGTAACAATATCTTTATTATGCACAAAATGAATTTGTACAAACATTACAGTCAAGTGATGTTTTATTATTTTATAGTGTACAAAGCGATGATATCTTGTAGCTCAAAAAGTTAATGTGATACAATCAAACCTGGCTAATTTTGGGATTTAGAGGCTAAAAGTTAGTAAAATACAAGTGTCAGATCTAACTAAAAAATTATTTTCCCCAGTGTAATATATCGATCTCAACAAGGATAACAAGACTCTGCTAACATCACAGAACAATTGAATACAACAAAGCTCAGATGAGTCATTAAACTATTTGGAGACAGAAAATGGCCGCACTAAAGGACAAACAAAGGAATAAAATACAGAAAAAAATGATGTAACGAGTAGATGTGTTTTATCCAAGAACTTTAATAACAATGGACTCAAAATATCAGCCATCATTCTTCTTATAAGTGAGGAAGTCCTACCATTAGAGGATGAAGAAATTTTACACTCCTAACATCATGAAAAAGTCG